>OMKY01249045.1:0-13314 GCA_900302395.1 Bregmaceros cantori | reverse complement strand
ACGAGTTACTTGAGGCCAGGAAAAGAGGTTCTTGGGGTGAAAAAGTTTAGGTGCATCTCATTTGGACAGAGATGGCAAGTAACGATGTACAAATACTCAAGTACTGTAGTTAAGTAAAATGTTCAAGTATCTGTACTTTTAGAAGTACTTTTTTTCTGTGATTACTTTTTATTTGTAGTGAGTACATTTTTAACAAAAATATCTGTACTTCTACTCCTTACTTTTACCAAAACCGGCTCGTTACTTTTTTTTTTTTTTTGCATTGATGGGGTAGGACAACGTGTATAATATTAGTCAGTAGGGGGCGCTGATGTACCGAGTAGTTAATTTATTCGAGCAATAACATTTACAAACTAACATTGAAAAAATGCTTTTTACATACAATTTTATTTGTAGTACTTTGTACTTTATACTTTCAAAAATACTTTTGAGTACATTTCTGAGCCTGTACTTTTTGCTTTACTTGAGTAGCTATTTGGATCAGTACTTTGTAGTCTTACTCGAGTTGTTTTTTTACAAATGTATTTTACTCTTACTCAAGTAAGAAATCCCGGTACTTTTGCCATCTCTGCATTTAGAAGGCATTTCTCCAGAGAGTAGTCCGGATCACTAACCTGCTTGATCCTGTAGGAGGACCGGGAGAACGTCCAGATCCTGCCAGCTGGAGAGGGCATGGAGGCCAACCAGAAGAGGATCACCACAGCGTACATGACCAAATACGAGCGGGCCCGCGTGCTGGGAACCCGTGCCCTGCAGATAGCGTGAGTGCTCCACAACTTCTCATTTCCTTTGCTTTTAACATAGACCCGGGGCTCAATTTGAGAGGGAGCAAGGGGGCTGCCGGAGTGTGTGCCAGAGATCTAAGCTGTAACATACGAACAAAGTATGTTTGTATGCTAGCTCCTCCACCCCAGAGCTACTCGTCCTCTGGCTCACAGACTGCTCAAAATCCTCAGAGTATATTCTAAGCACGAAGAGTTTTGCGCTCTCTGGACCCTTTAATGCCAAACATGTCAGACATCTGCAACACTTCTTTCCGAAATCTGCGTACTTTTGGGCATTGCCACAAACAATGAAATAGTGTACCCCTTTCGTTCAAACATTTAGTACAGATCAGGGCTCCGAAGCGGTTCAAGAAACGAAAACCGAAATCGAACAGAATTTTGTGGAAATTCATGAGGAGCAGAAACGGAAACGAAACAAGATTTCTTCAACTGTTCCGGAACAGAAACTGAACATTCTGAAATCCACAAAACCGGTTTCTGTTCTCTTTATATTTTAACATATCCTATGTCTGGGAGACTATTTCCGGTTGTGCATCCATCCAACTTTCACTGTCAATCATCAAGCCCCATGGATCTGGGGCTCCATCTTGTGGACGGACACAGAAGCGAATGTAATGACGTTTTAAAACGTGTTTTCTTGGTAATACAGTTGCACTAAATTTGAAAGTCCACCAAATTTTTGTATGAAGAATAACTAAACTAAAAATTGCACAATATAAGGATCTTTAAGAACGAACAAAATGATTGTGTTCCGAACCGGTTCGGGACCGATATTTTGGTGGCGGAACGGTTCCGAGAACGAAAACGGTAAACTTAACACTGCCTGAACCGTTCCGAACGGAACTTTTAAAAAATAATTCCGTTTTCAAGCCCTGGTACAGATGTCTGGAATATTGCCAGGTGTTTGATTAAGACGAGCTGTTGTTTATATGTCCTCATCAGCCATTTATTTTACAATGCTTTAAATCTTGGATTGTACATTTTTTTGTGCCTTCAATCATGCCCCATTCCAATCCTCCACTTCATATCCTCCCGCAAATCTAGTTGAAAAACCTCCTGTCTACTAGTTGTATGCATCTGAAACATTGTACAAGAGTGTAAATGTGTTGCGCCTCCCACAGGATGTGTGCACCAGTTATGGTGGAGCTGGAGGGAGAGACGGACCCCTTGCAGATCGCAATGAAGGAGTTGAAGTCAGTGTTTTTGTGTGTTGCTATGTGCTCATATTGTGTGTGTGTGAGTGTGTGTTTGAGAAGGTGTATATCTGTGTTTGGGATATCGATGATTAATCATTAATGCGCGGGGGGGCAGATTATGTTTTCACCCGCATTGGTTTGTCCCTTCGATAACTGAAAAAGTTGAGCACAGATCTGGATGAAATTTTGCAGAGTTGTTGGAAATGATGAAAGAAAGAAGTGATTACATTTTTGTGCATTTCTGCTGCCTATAATTAACATTGCTCTGCATGAAAACGGCTATAAATGAAGTTTGATACCTGTTCTCCGGAGTGACGTCACGCGTCTCCCAAATGGCCGATAGCATTTTTTAACCGGCGGTGCCATTTCCGAACGTTTCCGATCGCGTTCGGGATATTTTAGAATTAAAACAGGAGAGATTAAGATTGTCTTTGCATCAGCGTGTATAGCACAGCGTAACATACACCCGACTTTAAAGATAACGTCCCGAGTTCGAATCCTGTCGACTCGGTTTAGGGGTTATGCACAGGTTTGCAATCTCTGAGTGCTTCTAATTGTAATTAATATTTTTTTGTTTTACCTAACTGACAATTGTCAATTAGTGAACAGGCTTCTCTCATAATAATAGTAAGCAGTATCTGAAAGCAATGTATGCTTTATGCTAAGCAAGAGAGCCTGCAAACATCGGTCCAAGCATCATAAGAACAGACTATAGCGGCCATGACACAAATTTTCACAATATGAAAAGTGCTTAATGTGGTTGGCGCATAGATTCTGCACACCCTGTAGAGGCCAAATGGACACAAGAAATTCTGGATGCACCGCTGTGGTAGCTTGGCGAGCCAGAACCAACATCGCCGACACATCGCTAGAACTTTTTGAAAATGGAGAAAAACTAGACTAAAAAGGATGGAAATGGATACTGACTGATCCTGACTAATTTAGATCTTAGTCTTAAATACTTTTTTTTAATTTATTTTTTTATTTTATGTTTTTTCCAGCCCAATCAGGCTGTTTTTCCATCTTTATTTATTAGGGTTAGCGGAAACGGGTGACATGCGGGAAATACGTCGTCGGTGCCGAGATTCGAACCACCGACTCACCGCGCCATTGAGGCATATGCGTGCTTTCCAGCACTCTGCCTAACCGACTGAGCTACTGGGCAGCACAGTCTTAAATACTTTGACTAAAAATGACAATGTTATACAGTTTATACAGTTGGAATAAATCCAACTTGAGGCAAAGTGCTGCTTGGTCGAGTTTGTTTGTTTTGGCATAGAAAGTGGGTGTGTCCATTTGAAAATGTCCCACCATGATGATCGTTGCCCCAAAAATCGTGATGGGCGACGCTTTCGTGCATGGGAGGGGCTGAACACACACAGGAAGGAGAGGGAGAAACCGAGGAAGATACTTTTGTGCTGTCTTTTTTAACTTTAACCGTCAAGAGTTTTACCAGTCCTGTACAGCTTTGAAGTATATCACCTTTGTGCACAGTTTACGTGCCGTGGGAGACGCCACTCGGCTGGTGGTGTATTAAAACTGCGTGGCGGACGTTATCAACCCCCTCTCTTTTCCTTGCACGGCAGTGAATACACGGTGCAACCGTTGATCAGCAACAGCGAAGCGGACTCCACCGTAATGGCAGAGAATCGCGATCAATTTGAAAATCGGACCACCCCCAGACACAATCTTGTAATTAGAAAATTGACAGGGCTTTGTTTCAATCTTTGTACATTTTTAACCTCCAGATCACGAAAGATCCCCATAATCATCCGCCGCTACCTCCCAGACGGCAGCTACGAGGACTGGGGCTGCGACGAGCTCATCATCACAGATTAGCAGATGTTGTGTTGCATTCATGGAGCTAAGATCTGGAGACAAACTGAGCACCCTACATTGAGGCAAATGGACCAGTGGCCGAATGGTGCCCGCCAGTCTCGTATGCCATCTGGTGGCGCGCATGAGCGGCCTAAGTCCCCGCAGACTGGAAGTCACAAGAGCGAATCTGATTCCACTCGAATCTTTGGCAATATTTAACATATGTTGTGTGTGTGTGTGGATATTTAACCCTGTGAGTGCCAAATAATTATATAGAAGTCTTACAAAAAAGCATATCCTTATTGCTAAAGACTACATGTCTTTGGAATGGAAGAAGTTCTAAAAACAATTCCTGCTAGAACGTAGAGATCCTCTTCTTTATACTGTTATTTTTTTAATGATTTGTACAGAATATTTGGTGGCAAACAAACATTATGTGCAAATTATGTGAAAATACTGGCACTCAAAGGGTTAATTATATTTTTCGCAAAGAAAGTGTAGACTGTGTAGAATGTTCTAGATGTTTAATACTGTTAGATTGGATTGGAAAACTAATGAACAGCTAGCCATGAAATGTATTGCATTTACCAACAATCCACACACAACATGTATAATGTGCTGGAAAATTCAAGTGGGGTGGAATTTGCCTCACTGACTTGCCCATGGGCGCTACTTGAAGGTGTGTGCGACTCATGGCCGCTGTTGGATAGATGACAAAAGTCCCCAAGTGACATTCTGACGAGAATGGTGGTGCGAGAGTGGAAAGGTTTTGTTTCGTTGTGATTTTATAATTGTCAAGTTCATGCATGTTTTATGTGCATGATTAGTTTTCTTTTTTTAGAATACAAATGCAATTGTTTTGTCATTTTCAGTTTGGCATATCTACTACACGTTTTCATCATAGCCTGTGGATATATATTTCAGAAAAGCGTAAGAATTGTCAGAGCATCTGTGGATATATTTAATTTGAACACCTTCACTTTGGGGAAAAATTGGCGATGCTAAATGATTATCATCAATCATTTTACCTTTATTGTGTGTGGTGCCTGATTGAAATATGTCCTCACCAATGTTACTACATGAAAAATGTAGTTGTAATATTTTCATTATGGTTTTCCAATTTCCACTCCATAGAACATTTTTGATGTTTGGCTAGGTAAAAGTAATGAATTCTTATATATGTATGTATGTAAGATTCTTGGACAATAGAAAAACTTTTTTTTAAAACTCATCTTTAGAAAACGTTTTATTTGCAAACAATATTGTCAAATATAATGATGGCCTTTTTCATCCAATAAAATTTCCATAATTTATACCCAAACCTGATAAATCAGTATGTCACATAGTGCTGTTTCACAAAATGAATGGGCAAAAATAATCCGTTAATTGTTCCTGTGAACAATAGTCTTTACGATTTTCATTTTAAAACGAAACACTATAATCAATATTTTTGGATGTATCAATTATTCAGCTTCCAGGGGGTGATAGATGGATTTTGGCGTGCACTATTACTCCCAAGGGGCTGTCTTTTGACCACATTAGCTCGACACGTTTCTGTGAGAGCTGCGTATTTTTACTGTCTAAATCATCTGTGTTGGGGGGGGGGCGAATTTTTTCCACCTTAGTGACGTTCGGCTGCGTGTCTTCCGTCTGTTCTGCCGGCCATTCTCATGTCCAATGCTTGACGGGAACACTACACTGTAGCGCCACTAGAGGGACATCTAGACGCAAGATCGTGAAAACGTGTGTGGAGAATTGTAATGGGATTGTTTTATTTGTTAATAAATGCTTTTGTATACATTTACAGCTTGCATTTAATTACAATGTGTCATCTGATTTTTTTAAAAATGTTTTTTCCAGCCCATTCAGGCTGTTTTTTTTCCAAGCTTTATTTATTAGGCTTAGTGGAAACAGGTGAAGATGGGGGGTAGACATGCGGGAAATACGTCGGTGGCGAGATTCGAACCACCGACTCACCGCGCCATTGAGGCATATGCGTGCTTTCCAGCGCTCTGCCTAACCGACTGAGCTACTGGGCAGCACACCACCATCCTTTTTTAATAACATGGTAGGTGATGGCTTGCAGATATGGATCTGTCAAAATATTAATTATAGCAATCTCCCCACGATTGTCACTTTTCTGTCTACTTAGTCTAATGTGTTATTGGTGGAAGGCTGTTAGCCTTTTACAATGATTAGTGTGTCAGGGTGGGGTTTTAATAATTGAAGCATGATGGTGTATCACGTATTATTGGACCTTATTGGATTACAGCTTTAGGCTTAGTATAATTGAAAGTTGAATAAGATGAAGCGCGCGTGAGGTTAGAGTCTGAGAGAGGAGGGGAAAGAGTCAGTGAGAGACGGGGGAGAGCGAGACGGGGAGACGTGGAGAGAGTACGAGAGCTGGGAAGAGGGTGAGAGTTGAGAGTGTGAGAGATGGTGGGGGAGAGGGAGGGAGGGTGAGAGACGGCTAACTGGAAGAAAGTGAGAGGGACAGAGGGATATGGAGAGTGTAAGAGAGCTGGGGAGAGTGAGCGATGAGAGATGGGGAGATGGGTAGAGAGTGAGAGATGAGGGAGGGAGAGAGGGGAGAGAGTGAGGGAGATGGGGAGAGCCTGACAGCGAGAGAGTGATTGACGGGGACAGAGTGAGAGCGATGGGGCGAACGCGAGCCGGAGAGTGAGTGAGCGAGACGGGGAGAGCGTGAGGAAGATGGGGAAGGAGTGACAGAGAGAGAGAGGCAGTTGGCGACATGATGAGAGAGATGGGGTGAATGAGATATAGGCAGGTAGAAATGAAAGATACAGGAAGAGAGTGAGGGACACAGGGAGAGAGTGGGAGAGACGCAGGGAGTGAAGGGGGACAAGGTGAGAAAGACTGGTCAGGGAAAAGGTAAGGGAGCCAGCGGAAGAGAGTCTCGGAGAGCCAGGGAGGGAGATAAACTGGTAGTGAAAGAGCACGGAATGAGAGGCAGAGAGAGAGAGACCGCGCAGGACTGAGACAAACATGAAAGTTAGCTTGACTTGCCGTCTGTACGGATTAAATCGCGGACGCGGGGGAGTTTGTGCGGGCTACGCAAGAGACGGAGATTGGTTGTCGCGCCTCCACGCCGCTCGTCCCACCAACTGCGCTGTGACTAAATAACACGATTTGATTGACGCATTTATCTTTTTTTTTAACGTTTTCCGACTCTTGATTTTACCAGACCCAATGCAAGTGTCTAGCAATGTACAACGCGTGGACGATGCGTTGGTTCTGGCTCGCGGAGGCTACATGAAAGTTAGAGCCAGAGAGAGGTAGCACCGTCCCTGTGGCGTTTTCTTTCAAAGCACAGATTTAAACACGTTTTACTTCTTCAGCTGACATCCAACACCTTGTGAAGGATACGTCTGCCTCGTTTCTCTCCACCGTGAATTATTAAAAAACACGGCGACTTCCAAAGGCAAATATAACGGAGAGATGGGACATCAGAAGCAAGGGATGCACATGTGCACACCGGAGCTGTAACTAACACTTATTCCAACAGTCCATCAGTTTCCGATTATTGAAACTAGGTTTAGTTGATCAATCGATGACTAATCAATTATTAAATTAATCGCGAACGCATGCAATAATCAATATTCGGCAAGCAATCGAATTATTGCTCTTGTCTTTTGCTGACATCCTCATCTATTGATCTGCACAAATGTGTCAAGTTAAATAATAATCATATTTTCAGAATTTTTTAATAAAACATGTATATGACGAAAACCATCAACATGTTAGCGTATACATGAGCAAGTAACTAAGCTGTTGTACATATTTTTAATGGCAACCAAAATTGACTACATTTAAATTTGACTAGATTCATTTCTGTGTCGCTGTGTTAAGGAAAAAATATCCAGGGGTAGGATCACTTGGAAACTGGGTTGAGGAGACCAGGGGTAGACATCGCAGACAAGCCAACGAGGAGATGAAAACGCCATGAACATGGATAAGGAGGACAACGTTAGCTGCAACGTCTTTAACCACTCCGCCAAACGACACCCCGTCAGTCGTGGACCTTCAAAAGTCTGAAGTTGTTGACGTTTAAAAGGCGCAGCGAGGAGCTGCTGTGTTCTATGTTCGTGTCTTTCCAACTTCACAGATCTCTCTTCTCTCCATCAAATTACCCTCTCTTTGAGCTGTGCCTTGATGGCACTCGGAAAATCAAGGGAAACATTAGCCCGACGCTCGCGCTAATGCTTCAAAGGTTGCCGTGTGATTATTAAGGCAGTCGCGCCTGATGTGCCGTATTCCAACAAGCCACGGCTTTGAACCGGTTCAGGGAACGAAAACCGTAAACGAACGGAATTTTGCAGAATTTTACGAGGAGCGGAAACGGAAACGAAAAAATATTTCTTCAACTGTTCCGGAACAGAAACGGAACATTATGAAATCCACAAAAACGGTTAAAAACTTATATCTATATATTTTAACATATTATGTCTGGGAGACTATTTCCGTCCACTTTCACTGTCAGTCATCAAGCCCCATGCATCTGGGGCTCCATCTTGTGGACAGACGAGGAAGTGAATGTAATGGTGTTTTAAAGCGGGTTTCGCGTTAATACAGTTGAGCACTGAAGTCCCCCAAATATATTCTGTATAAACTATCTATATAAATATCTAAATTTAACATTTCACAATATAAGGAACTTTAAGAACGAACAGAATGTTTGCGTTCCGAACCGGTTCAGGACCGATATTTTGGTGGCGGAACGGTTCCGAGAACGAAAACGTTAAACATAGGCCTGTCTGAACCGTTCGGAACGGAACTTTTTAAAAATAATTTTGTTTTCAAGCCCTGGAAGCAACGGACATGGTCAGCAACAATACTGTCGTGAATGCACGCGCGGTGCATTCTGGGCCGCCACCGTTGGCGACCCTGCATGTGCCTACACACCTCTATATAAAGAGTCAGAACGAAGCTTGACAATGACTGGGCTCAGTTATTGTCGACCCGAGTTCCTCTTTCCCCAGCTCCTCCACGAGGGGGCGCTTGCATTACAATACTCATTAGGGCTGCAACGATTAGTCGATTAATCGGTGACTAATCGATTATAAAATTAATCGACAACTAATCTAAAACTCGATAATCGGAAAAGAATTGAATTGTTATCGTCAGCAGGTTTGAGCTGATGTTCCCCCCATTTATCCACACAAATTTGATTATCATTCATAATTTCAGAAAATATGAAACATTAAATTGACATAACGGATTTAAAAACACGTGAATATGAAGAAAACCATGAAAATATTTCAGTATAAATGACACATGGTAACTTTGTTGTCAGAGGATGTAACTTAATCCATGAACATTAGATGGTAAAAAAGAGCCAAATTTGACTAGGTTTCAAATGAACAGGTTTCATTTCTTGTAATGGTCGCTCGCTGTAAGAATTTGGGGTATTTTTAAAGGAAAAAAATTATCCAACCGATTAATCGTTTTAATCGACTAGTAAAATAATCGTTAGTTGCAGCCCTACGACTCATCCTGAGGGATTGGAACAACGCTCAATAAACACCAAGAGAATATCTTCACATCTTTATGCAGCGTTGATTCACGGTATAGATTGGATCCAGGTCATGTTGTTGTTAACTAGTCATGAGTTGTTAACTTGTTTTAACTGGTTCAACTTGTTTTAACTTGTCTTAACCTGTTTCTACTTGTTTTTAACTTGGTTTAGGTCCCTCCCGGAGTTTGCAAACTCCACTCACGGACATCCGGGTGAAATATAGCAACTCTGCTAAGCCCGTTTTGTACAACCATCTTCTCATGTCGCATATCTTATGCTGAAATGTTAAATGGCTCTGTACTGTCTGTCCTAAAATAAAATTCATTCATTCATTCATGTTGTTGCCAAGATCGTAGCCCCACCAAGCAAACCAGAAATCAAGACTCCTCAGACCAGGCGAGATGTTTCCAGTCTTCTATCATCATAGTTCACTTTCTGCGCTTGTAGCAGACTGTGCACCAACATGGGTCAGCTTCCTCCAGAGTTTCCGGTCCAGTGTCATTCTGTTGAGGGTTGGTAGGTCAAGTCCTGACCACTTGTAGATGTTGTCACGCCATCTTTTGGGTTGTCTTCCTCTGCTTCTCTTGCCGGCCACTAGTCCTTCAAGGCAGAGTTTTGCCAGTCCTGTTTGGGATCGTTTGATGTGTCCGTAGAGTTTAAGGGTTCTGGTTTTAATTATTGTCATTATTGGTCTGAGTGAGGTTATTCAGAACCCCAGCATGCGATGGATGACAGGACACCGCCTTCTAGACCACATTGAAATAAAAGAACTCCACAGAATAACCTCACTCAGACCAGTCTTCTATAGTCAGTTATTGTCTGACAACTACTGACGCTGGGCTACTTGTTTTGTGTTCTTAGCTGACAGTAGTGGCACCCAGTGGTGTGAAGTCTTCTTCTGCATATTAACGAGACGAGTTAATTAGGGCTGCAATGATTAATCGATTAATCGTTGACTCATCGATTATAAAATTAAATCGGCCACTTATTTAATAATCGATAATCGGCAAGAAATTTAATCACTATTATTGTCAGCACATTTGTGCTTACAACACCCCCTATTTGGGACACGCAGATTTGACCTGAAGTCTGGATATGAAGAAAACGATCTTACTTGTTGGCACATTGTCTGTTTAACATGACCAAAGTTGACTATATTTCAAGTTGACAAGATTAATGTCTTGTCATCGTTGGTTTTTTAGAATATATTGGGAATTTTTCTGAGGAAAAATATCCTAGCGATTAATCGCTTCAATAAATCGGCAACGAACGATTATTGAAATAATCGTTCGTTGCAGCCCTAGAGTTAATGTTGCGTCTCAATCAGTTCAAACCAGTCCGTCGATCCATCCCAACCTCAACAAACAGCACATTTTACTTTGTCAGTTTCCGGATATCTATCTATCGATCTCTCTCGCCAGAAAGCTTGTCGCTTTTGCTGGGTACACTAAGGGGAAATCTTACAATGAATCAATAGATGGTTGTGTGAAGAGGAAAAAAATACATTAAAAAAAATAATCACTGAATCAGCGTTTTCTGAAATTCTCAAACGGCACACAAGCCCCTCTGAGACTTTCAAAACAACCAGGCCACATTCAGACACTTAGAATAAAAAAAAAATTAAAAAAAATTAAGGGTCCGCATTGGCCGAGTGGTTATGGACACCACACCCAACGCCACCCCATTCATGTTAGTGGCGCCGTGTCTGCTGCAGCGTCCGCAGTGTGGCAAGTTCGACTACGCTCGTCGACTTGTCTGCAATGTCTACCCCCGATCTCTTCAACCCAGATTCGAACTAATCCTATCCAATAAACATGGAAAAAAAATGGCGCTGACGCCATTGATTTAACGCTGACGTTAAATCAATTAAGCACATTAAGCCGCCATGCGATTGGCTATAAAATGACAGCACACTCGACATGTATCAAACACATTTATATCATGGACAGAACAACACAAACATGAGATTACAGTATATTGTTTCGTTCCGTGTATAAACCAAAGCAGAGACTGACAATGAACCAGCGTGAATCAAGTGAATGCCGCCGTTGCCATTGCAGTTTATCAGGAGACACCGAGAAAGTGATAATTTGCGCCAGAGATGACAAAATATTGTACACTAAAAATATTTAACTTCTATCCCACCAGGGGACTTAGCAGTAGCAGAAGGGGAGCGATCTGGAGAAAATCACAACTATAATCTCAAATCAAACGGACATCGCATTTCTGTCATATGGTGTCAACAATTGGGAGGCCAACCAGTTCAGTGGAGAGCCAATTTATGATGTTTACATTGCTTTATATAAATTATGTATTTTACAAGTATATAACTTGGGAGGCGTCACGGTCTGTGTCACGTTGAAGAGGAGAGTAGCGATATGTAACGATGGACAACAGTAGGCTGGATGTGAATCTGACGATGGAGTATAAAGCAGCAAAAAGATACTTAGTAGTCTTAATCCATATTCAGTATGAACGCCATTGTATCAACATTGTTATATTAGGATTTAAACTATTAGAAAACTTCCAAGGGAGACATGAAGCGGTCTCAGGTTGAAATATAAACAATAGCGGGACAATTTCAATTTATCGGGATGTAAATTACACCATTAACTCCCACTGAGCGAGTGGCAAATTATGGCCAGGCTGATGTGACACAAATAATCCAGCATTAGTAGTTGTAGGGTTGCGCACCACACTAGACGTCTATATTCAACACAAAAATAGGTTTATATACACAATGATTTATGCCTGGGATGCGCCAACCAAACACGCCTTAAGACGGTACGGACCCCCACTAATCAAGTCGATTTACGCCAGGGCTTTGAACCAATATTTTTTCCCCAAACGTTTCGTTCCGAACAGAAACCACAACAACACGCTGCAGAGAGTCGCGCAACGATTTCTTCTTCACTGCTGCATCACAGATTTTATGAAATACTCTTGTTTTATTTGTGAAGTTATCCCAAAGTACACTCCTTGAGGAACATTAATGGTAACGGTATTAACCGGTTACCATTAAGTGTTCCTGTTCCGGAACATAACAAATAATAACAGTTCCCGGTTTTCGTTCCTTGAACCGTTTCAAAGCCCTGGTTTATGCTGATTAGTTGTGTCAGAATTAACCCAGCTCATGGCCAAAGTTTAACCCTCCGAGACAGGAGATTCTCCATCTAACAAGTCGCTGGGCTAGTTGAGCCTAGAAATTAAACTGTCGGGTGTTGGTTCAAATCATTTGCATTTGACAAAGCTCCCGAGGTCCTCCAGGAACTTGATGTACTCCTGGTGTTCGGCTGCCGTGCTCAGCTCCGTCAGTTCGTCGGCAAACGTGTTGTCCACGCCGCGGTCGGCCAGGAAGTCCATGAGGTGGTCGTACAGCGCCTGCACAGAACGCACCGAGCCCCGTTAACAATGGTTAATCAGTTGCAGCTCTAAATGGTCAGCTCAACAAGGTCAGCTCCTTCCACAATGGCGGCCTGCGAAAGATCTGTCGTATATTCTGGCCCGACAACATTTCCAACCACGATCTCTACTTAAAGACCGTCTGCAGAGATGGCGAGTAACGAAGTACAAATACTCAAGTAAAACTAACTAGTAACTTTTTTCTGTGATTACTTTTTACTTGTAGTGAGTACATTTTTAACAAAAATATCTGTACTTCTACTCCTTACTTTTACCAAAACAGGCTCGTTACTTTTTTTTTTTGCAATGACGGGGTAGGATAACGTCTATAATATTAGCCAGTAGGCGGCGCTGATGTACCGAGTACAGTCCCAAAGATGATTTCATTTAGTCCCGAGATATAAGATACATTAGGCTAGTTGTTAGTCATTCATTCAAACAATAACATTGACAAAGTAACATTGAAAAAATGCATTTTACATACCATTTTATTTGCAGTACTTTGTACTTTATACTTTCAAAGATACTTTTGAGTAAATTTTAGAGCATGTACTTTTTACTTTCAAAAATACTTTGA
>OMKY01249043.1:0-13166 GCA_900302395.1 Bregmaceros cantori | reverse complement strand
ACATTTTTCAATATATACTCCCCAAGACAAACGACAGGCCTAGTTTATTGTTCACCTCCGTTTGTCGAGATCCTCTCCAGCCTCGTCCAGGTCTTCAGCGCTGGGAGGTGTGTCCGCTCGCTCTTGTTTAATCCGGCTCACCGCTAACAGCAGGTCTTCAGGACTGAGCGCCGGCTGGCTCGCTAGCAGGCTCTCAGGGGTCGGCTGGGGTTCGGGTTCGGGCTGGGGCGGAGTGGGGTCGCCTGATCCTTCATAGCTCCCTAACTCCTCTGCAGAGGTCGTCTGTAAACATAGAGATTTTCAAGTTATTTCTTTCCCATCTTTTTTGACAGGATTAGTCAGAAACGGCTTTGAAGAGATCGGGGGAAGACTTTGCAGAAAAGCCGGCGAGTTCTACTTGCGTCCAGAACGCTGCACGCCGAACACTGTGATCTAAACCAGGGGTTCTTCTAAACCGTTTTCACCCAAGGACCCCTACTGAGGGTCCCCTTCATTTTAAGGGATACGCCAATATGCATAGTATCACTTTGAACTGCTGGGAAAATCTTATCTTGGTGCTAGTTACCTGCATCGGGGCTGTGCCGTGAAGCAAATTACGTTTTTGGTAGCGTTGGTTTGTCTGTCCCCAGGATAACTGAAAAAGTTGTGCATGGATCTGGATGAAATTTTGTTCAGTTGTTGGATAAAACACACAGAAGAATTGATTATATTTTGGTGCATTTGTGTAGCCTATAAGTAACATAATTGTACTTAATCGCCAACATACCGATAGATCGCTGGGCCCTAACCATGGTCACGTGACCAGACTTCCAGATCGCAAAGGCCATTGGGCAATGTAGTTGGCATGTTCGCCGGTGGGAATACAGTCTATTGGTCAATCACAATCGCGCTACTCGAGCCTTTGATAATGGGTTGCCACACATACTGCTAACACTAAAAGTAGTATTTTTTTGTACCACTACGGCGCAGGTTTGCAATGTCTGAGTGCTTAACAATGAAACTGCCAGTGTTGTTTTATTTCTTGAAAAATTCACTTAATAGGTGGTGGAAGGCTGTATCGTGTTAAATGCACATTTAGACTTTTTGCAGACCCACGGTGTGAAACTGTAACTCCTCTGTGGACCCCCTGGGGTGTCGCTGCAGACCCCTCGGGATCCTCCGACCCCTGGTTAAGATTGGGGCTCTAGAGTGGAATCTTTGCACACATGTTGTTGTGTAATGTCTGAATTTGAAGGGAAAGTTTTGGAATATTTGATTGTTATATTAGTGACCTCGTTTGTTACTGACTTACCCCTGGTTTCCACTGGTGACGCAATGCACCCAACGCACGCAGCGCAACAAATAAAATGTATTGTAGCCATTGTGACATGCTCCACTACGCAGTGGAGCCAATGCAGCGGAGCCGCCGCACCGACGCAGAGCGCAGCAAATCATCTATTTTCTATTTTCAGTGCAACGCAGATCGAGAGGGCGGTGGCATTTTATTCCGTGATTGACAGGCGTGCTGAGCATTTGGATTGGTGGAGCGACCGTGCTATAGACCGCTGCTATCGAGGAGAGCCATGCGCAACTTCATGGAGCAAAAATATGATAGATGGAATTTACAGCACAGACCACGTGCACGCGTGTGTGTGTGTGTGCGAGCGTCCGTGCATCCGCGCAACGGAGCTTGCTATACTTGCTGGCTGGGAGCAATTAATTTGTGAGTGTGTGTGTGTTGCATATACGATTTTCCCCGGGGCATCCAGCAAATGCAACAAGCATCTCAACAAGAGCCTGAAAGAGGTCAAGAAACCAGCCTCACTGAATGCAAAGGCCCAGTGTCTCTCAAGAGACCTATTGTCTCAAACTCCGCGTCCGCTGAGACTGTTGATACCCCGGGGTGTTTGCAGCGGGCTGACGACTGTCTGAACCAATACCTCTGAGTTTCGGAGGGGGGCCCCGACACACCAAACCTTCCTTACTGTGTGTACAAACCAGACACGACTTACGGTCACCAAGTTGCTTCAGTTGTGTGTTTCAAGTCGCGGGAGCAGCCAACAGCTCGTGTGTGGTGTGTGTGTGCCTCATCACGCCAATAGCAGAAGAATAATTATATTCACTGCGCTTGAATGGCCGAGGAGACGGAAGGAGAGAGAAAGAGAGACGATGCCAACCGTGACGTCTGCCATCCATGGAGCGCCCCCGCTCTCTCGCGCCCTATCTATACCTCTCTCGCATCTCTCCTGCGTGCATCCGCGTGTGTCCGAAACCGCTCCCTATCTCCCATATAGTGCACTATATCGGGGATAGGGGGCGATTTCCGACACGGCCAATGTCTCTCCTCCTCCTGATATCCGGGGACGGAGTGGCCCCGAGAGATATGCGAGAGAGAGACAGAGAGAGAGAGAGAGAGAGAGAGAGAGAGAGAGAGAGAGAGAGAGAGAGAGAGAGAGAGAGAGCGAGAGAGACCCTATCTGCCTGTGAACGGAGGAGTGGCGACAGTGCTTTTGTCGGTGGACGTAGGGATCGTGGAGCGAAGGGAACAGAAGCTCACCCGGAGCTCGAGACTCGTCCGGTGGGGGACGGGAACTCGCTGCTTCTTCGCTCTACAGAGACCCGCCCTCCACCTCGCGGAGACGGGAAGGGTGCACGGTGTCGTATTATTATTGTTTTTATTACTATTAAAAAGTGAACTAAAAGTGAACTGTATCCGCTGCTTGCCAATAGCAGAGGAAGAATAATTATATTCACTACGCTTGATAATCCTTTGTTGGGTTGCAGGCTGAATGGCACCATGCGAATGGCCGAGAACGGAGAGATGTGGAGCGAGCGGAGCGGCAATGTCTGCTTCTCCCGTTCACCCCTCCACCAAAAAAAAGACTTCAATGCCGGTTGGATGCGCTACGACCGCCCCAAAAGATGAACATGTTTTATCTCCTGCTTCTTGCCGTTTTCGGGGACTAAATGCTGCAAGAGTGACGGAACGGTAGCATTAAAATACACTGCTGTGACTTCTAGTCGCAGAAGTCGCTTCAAATTGTACGCGTAGTCGCTCAAGTCGCCAAGTCACGGCAAGTAGCACCTAACCATTTACTTTAATGTTATTTTGGTCCTCAAGTCGCGGCAAGTAGCACCTAACCATTTACTTTAATGTCATTTTGGTCCTCAAGTCGCCAGGTCGCGCTTGGTTTGTACACACGGTTAGAAATGACGGGGGTGCGGCTTTTAGAGAGGTGCGCTCATTGGTCCGGAAAATACGATAATCTCTTTTCTGACTTATTCTAGACTCAGGTTTACGTCAATGACGTGGCACTGGAGGCACCCATACTCGTTTTAAATTCATCTCAGCTCTCTTCAATCATTTTATTGCTTTATTTTTTCTACGATTTGTTTATAGGCAAGTTCAATTCTGGTGAAATGGTAGTGATGATGAGTCAGCATGTGGTGTTTTGAACTATTTTAAAAACATGTCGGTTCAGTGAGAGCACACAGTAGAAACATTTTTTTTTTGCTCCTTTATTGGTCCGTCACGTCGCCGTATGGATCCCACTATGGGTGCATCTGGAATAGAGCTGCAAATATTTATTCTAAGGCAACTAGTTCATTAGTTGCTAATTATTGAACCCACCAAATCGGTCAATCCTTTTTCAGTAAAAAAATGCTCCAATTACCAACCTAGACTTGTTTCACTAATACTAACTTTGCTTTATTAAACCTCAGTTAAATGAGTCACAAGGAGCGTTATGGAAACATAGTAATGAAACGTAATTATTTTGATTATTTTGGTGATTAAAGGAATATACAAGTTATAGCTTAGTATGGGTACTTTAAGACTTGGACGTGGACAACAGAATAAAGCAGTACCATAGAAAACACCAAAGACTTGAAAAATGTATTCATTAATGGAATTGATTGCAAGTTTTACTTTGGGGAGAGGTGGGGGGGATGTGGTTTAGGCGGAAAAAAAAAAACAGATTCTCTCAACTTACTGATTTTTTGCAATCCTTTTTTTCTTTAAGTGTTGCTTTATTCAGTAGGGAGTGGCATGTAGCCTACAGAACAGAGACAGCATAGTCACGTTTATACACTTAGACACCCGTTCACACATGACCACACATGACCACTCACGGCCATGATAGGAAAAAAACACTGGAAACGTGGGGACAGTGGTTCATAGTTTAACACAGAATGTTGACCTTCACAGGCTGGAGATCAAGAGTGCTCCAAGGACAGGATGTCAACTACCTCACAGTCTGCAAAATCATTAAGGATTTTCTTATCACGTCCCGCTGCTCTTGAACAAGCTCTCTTTTCAATTAAGACAAGTAAATCATTTTAATGCAGACCATATTCATGGTGACTTTATATTTATAAATAAAATAAAAATGAATATATTTCTAATGTGTGTAGTCACCAATAAGTCTTAGTTTGCATAACAAGCACTTCACTTAGAATAGTGTGTGGACACAAAGTATTGGGGTGGACGGCTTTCATTGTTTACAGTGCTGCATTTAGACACCTCAAGACAGCAACACACACACACAAGAATTCTTGGACGACATTCTGGCATCAAGACCAAGGCAACTGAAAAATAGTCCACCTAATAATCTGCGCTTGTTCCCTCATGTTTGGAAGGAGCAATTTGGCATCTACCCCACACTTAAACAAATACTGTGGAACATTTTCTTGCCTGGCAGAGATCCACTTCGAGGAGCCAATGTAGAAATCATAGCCGAATTTCAAGTCTGGATTGACCAATTGGTACGGCTTTGCTCTCATCCCATTGAGGGTGCAACAATCCACGCTGCTCAGCACCCGAGCAGTCCTAGAGACGTGCTATGTACTGTGTGTGTCCTATGGGGAAGATACAAATTCAGAACCCACCTGATAGAGACAGTGACACACGCTGCGCAGCTGTGGAGGGAATTCGTTGGAAGAGCCGATAATGGCCTGAAAGAAGCGCTCTGTGATGTCCAACAGGTTCCTGCGATTCTCCTCCAGGTTCTCCCCAGGTTCTAGTCTGCACATGACAAACCACAAAATGCACAAACCATTAGGGAGGGAAAGAGGATGCAGAGGACTTGATAGAGAAACACGATGCTGCCCAACCATTCGACACTAATGGTTATAGAGTAATGTCTATACCCAAGGTCAATGTTGATTGGATGGCTCAGAGATAGTAAAAGGTGAAGCTCAGATCAGCTAAGGGGCAAAGCACTGTACTGTTGATTGGTCAGGGTTCTCTATTCTGGCATAATGCACAGGTTCGACAACTAGAGACTAGAAGAGACTAAATCACCCACATAACACTGATAGTAGGGCTGTACGATTAAACGGTTTGGAATAGAAATACTCATTTTGCTATAAGAATTTGTAAGTCTATTGGAATTTCCTGTCAAACCCAATTGGGTCAGTTTGGATTATTTGAATGAAAAACATTGAAATGAGAATAATTGTACAACTTCCAAAATTAAGGGTGCGTTCACTTGAAATTAATAAAATCGTACAGCCCCATTTGATGGACATTCCTTGGTACCTCTAGTGGCCAGCAGATGGAGAAACCTGCCTCGTTGAAGCAGCCCACTTTGTAAGACACCTGTAGGCTTTGTTTTTCACTTTAATAAAAAAAGTAAAAGTTGAATTATTTTAATAAACAATATATGCAAGACGAGACAATAATGGAAAGAAAAACGTATATAGCAACATTTCAAGAGACCAGAAAAGAAAGATACCTGCTGGGATCCACTTCAAAACTGACATGTTCCGAGGTGGTGATGAGGCTCTTTAATAAGGGCTCCAAAAGCTTCTGGAGATACGCCGCCCCATACACCTAGCAAATAACCAGTTCATTTGGTTACTGCAAAATACAATTACCATTGATTTTATTGGTCAATTAACTATTAATCATTACTCCTTTTAGTACCGATAGCTAATATGGTGCAGGGATGTGCAAAATAGGTTCAACAAGGTACATACTTCAAAAAATCTAAGTGGTGATAAAGTTGTTCTATTCTATTATTATGTAATGACCATAGAGGCATTGAGAAATTATAGACCCTCTATTGACCAGAAGGAAGACATTCTTTGTAGGTGCACTGTCAATACATTTTTGATTAATTGTTTGACTAATTAGTCAAAGTTCCATCGGCTGATTCACAAATCATTAAATCATTGACATCCCCAATTTGTTATACAGCAGATGGTGGGCTCCACCACCACTGTGTATTTAAAGTGTCTATATGGGTCAGCCCGTGGGTATGGAATAAATATTTCATACGTGGCTATGCAATTAAGGCACCAAAGACAAGAACTTGCCTTGAAACAGAAGGTCATTATTTTGCTGGCAAGGCTGTTGCCCCGGAACAACGTCTGCATGGAGTCTGCCAGCTCGACCTCCTTGGAGAACATGTTCCACAGCAGCTGGTAGAGCAGGTGCCGGGAGTCAAACAGCGTGACCAGGACTCGCGCCAACTCATCCTAAAAGCAGACAAACGTTGGAAGTGAAAATATTTTCATAACCAAACCTTTCAAAGTCTGCCTGCCTTTGCGGCCGTATGAGTTGTGACCACCTCGTGAGACATGACTACAGATGGAACATGAATGTACATAAAAACATCGATGACCATGGGGCAGAGATGTGACCAAGTCCCTCTTTCAAGTCTCAAGTCCTTCTTGGGCAAGTCAAGTCAAGTCCCAAGTCATCATTAACATGCTGTCATTCTAGCTCCAGAATCTGATTTTAATAAAGTCAAAAGCAAGCAATAGTTTTTAATTTATAATAGCATCGTTTGACTTTTTTTTTTTTTTTGGCTACTTCACTAAAATCATATTCTGGAGCTAAAATGACAGCATGTTAATGATGACTTGACTTGGAGTTGACTTGGGACTTGACTTGACTTGCCCAAGAAGGACTCGAGACTTGAAACTATACCCTATACCATGGGGTCACTGACGCCAAAACCGTGCACAGCTTTTTCAGTTATCCTGATGACAGACAAACCAATGCGACCGAAAACAAAATAAATGACAAAAGGTGAGTACCCATTGAGATCCTGGAACGACGTTGGCTAGAGCCATGGCGATTGGCAGCTCCCCCTGGTCTCCCATCATGGTAACCAGCTCGACCAGCCTCTCAAAGCGGTCTGCCAGCACAGTTTCTGCCAACGTGTCAAACTCAGTCCCTTGCTGGAGGATCTTGGTGAGGACCTCCATGAAGGTTGCCCGAGTCTGGAGATCCTTGTGGTAGCCCAGGCCTGTTGAGTGACACCCCTGATCATTTTCCAAGACTTGCCGATATAAATCTTTGGCTGTTCGGATCAGCAAATTCAGTTGAATACATCATGTAGCATGGGAAATGAATACAAGAGAATCGGTCCATGGAGCTTGGATTGGTGTGGCTTGGAGCATCCATTTGCCATGGTTACCCAGAATTATTGCCATGCATCGGTTTTGAATTAACGTTCGTCTGTTAGTTGTCAAACAGTTTCATTGCCTAACGTGTGCAATTTGAAACGGAAGCGATTCTGGACAGCTAAGCGCCCCTGCCGACTTGCATTAGCGCCTCCAGCTATTGGGCACCGCCATGTTTGATTACATTGGCGCCCAACATTGCGACCAAAACACGCCTTAGCTGGGCTCGGATTGGTGGTCACATGGTGCTGAGAGTGTGATTTCCTGTAAAAGCTGCGTGCATATTTAAGAATAATGGCATCGGAAATTTGGAACAATTCTGAAAGTCCCCCGTTTCATCCTTGAGCCTTCACAGTTATTACAGCAGCAAGCACTCACCAATGGAGTGCATGAGTCCGCTGTCCACGTTAGCATTGAGCAGGTTGGACATGGCTTGCACTGTGCAGTGGCGTAGTGAGGCCAGGCGGCGAGACATGCCCCTCTTTCTACCTGCCACCACCTGGCCGTCATCCTCCACTTCACTGCAGTCGTTCAGCAGGTTCATGAACAGAGTAAAGTACCTGCCCAGGGACAACATGATCATCATTACAAACCATGCTCTAATTAGAGCTCTATATGACAGACTCTTGTCTAATAATTGAGTTGTGACAAAAGACTGAAAGATGTACTTTACAGAAAATGTACTTTTGCGTCACTACATTTTCAAGAAGCATTGTCGTTACTCATTAGTTACCTGTACCTGATCATTCTTGTGAAGTCACAGGGGCCTTGTAAAGGGTGCTTCCCAGAGTGTTGGCATACAAGATTTTGTGCAATAATGTACATCTTAAACTCAAACAATTATTGTGAAAACAAAGCTAAAGGAATTCAGGCCAAATCCATCCACTCTGTCAGAAGTTATGGACCAAACAAAAATCTGTCCATCTACCTCCGGTAGGTAGGTCACCTGGTGATGCCACCCCCTTCCCTTTGTGTGTGTTTGAGTAAATGAGTGTCGTCATGTTATTTTCTGTTGTTTTAATGAAATACAATTAATTAAAAACACTGATGATCACCAGTCCTCGCATGTTTTCCTCATCGACCATTGAGCCTTTTGTATCTGCATTTGAAAAGTTGATGAGGCCCTGTGGTCCCCCAATAAAAACCATTGTACCAAATGTGACCATGTTGAATTCAGCCATCTTGTAAGTATTGGCCTCCAAAATCTCATTAGTTCATGAGCCAAAATAAACATGCTGAATTTATTAATTTGGTTAAGGGTTAATACAAGGGATCTGCTGCGGCCGATCTGCCAATGGTGCACGCAAAAAATAAAATAAAAAATTAACTAAATCCCCTACGCCGTGTTTCGAGGATATAATGAATCAATTCACAATAGAAATAATACAATGGAGCAAAGTGCCCATCAGAATAGTATAAACGCTACATTTAAAGATTGTCAACCAAAATGCACAATTAAAGTCTTCGCATCTCTTCATATGCGTCATCATACACTTACTTGAGAAATAGTTGAGACTTTGCCTCCATGAGCTCCACTCCATCTCCCTCCTCTGGCTGCAAGGGGAGGCCAGCGAGCAGGGAGACCACAGCCTCCATGCTGGCCTGGTCCAAATCCCTACAAGACATGTATGCAATCACTGCCCGATATTGGAAATTAATTCTGAAATTATCATATCATCCAAAATAAGGAAATAAACAAAAAAGCCTACTGGAGTCATTACTGCTGGTTCACTAGGCTCAGTGAGTATTTGTCGCTGGCTATATGACTATTTCTCTTTTGGTTATTTGACTACTGGCTTTAAAATTCTGGATTCATGAAGTGATTCTCCCCGTGCCGACGTCAGCTATGCACGTACACACACATTATGCACACATACATACATACTGTTGTGCTAAAAAAAAAAAAAAGTCAAAATTCCTCAAACAAATTGTATTTTAATGAACATATATGCATTTGGGACACACTACATTCTATTCCAAAGCAATTGGGCAATGTCATCAAAACGTAATAATTATATTTAATAAAAAGTCAGAAATGCCATGTTCAAAAAAATAGCAGCAGCCATCATTCCTTGGGAACTCAAAAATGTTCTGCACGAACTAAGAAATTCTTGACAAGTGAACTTGGCTGCGTCTCCTAAACTTATATTTTGTTGCAAAACCATGGTTTCTGATAACTGCTTCACGTCTGTGGTGCATGGAACCAACTTCTGGCATAATTCAACAGGTATTGCAGCCCAAGCCAATTGTACTGTATTCCACAATTCCACTGCGTTTCTTGGTTTTTCTTTGGTTTTTACGTCAGCCCACAAGTATTCTATGGGATTAAGGTCCGGGAATTGTGCTGGCCACTCCATCAGTTGGATCATGCGTGTCTGGAACCATGCTTTGGCAGTATAGCCTCTTGCAGTATCCTGATGTACTTGAACTGGCCATGATCCCTGGTATGTGGTAAATAGGACCAGCACCAAAGTAGGAGAAACATCCCCAGATCATGATGCTTGCACCATCATGCTTAATTGTCTACACTGAGTACTGTGGCTTGGTGTTTGCAGGGCGTCTGACATCCTGTCTGTGACCCTTAGACCCAAAAAGAACAATCTTACTCTCATCAGTCCACAAAATGTTTCGCCATTTCTTCACAGGCCTGTCAATGTGTTCTTTGGCAAAATCTAATTCTAAATTGAACTTAATAGTGCTATTTTTTTGACCACACCCCTTTCAGTTAATCATTCAATTTCACATAATCCAAAGTATGCATGGATGGCCTGTTGCGTTTGTTGGTTTTCTCTACCTTTATTTCACCAGATGGTGTGTAGAGGTTGAAATTTCAACAAAAACAGTGAGTTTTCTTGCTGCTGTTGAGGCACTGCTATTTTTTTAGCACAGCTGTAAGTAATGTTTGGGCTAGTTTGACTATTACAAACTGTACTTTCTCATAGACATATCAAATATTTTGTGGGCCCCTGAAAATGCCTAAAAAATGGCCCTGAAAGCTCTGGCAAACTTGGCCCAAAAAGTTAAGCCCAGTGAAGGCATACAAACAGTTAACAGACAACAGATGACTGCTAAAAGGTGGCAACATTCCTAACCTGCAATAATCTTTTTCTGCACTCAAATCAGTAAAAAAAAACAGTTGGCACAATTAGCCCAAATACCAGAGGGAACCTTTTCATCAGAGGGAAAAAATAAAACTGCATACATGACAATAAATTTGTCACATATGAAGAAGTCTGCCACCATACCTCGTCAAGCACTTGATGTCGTCATCGGCTGCTTGATTGGACGTTCCCATGACCCAGTCAGTCAAATACTCCACCATTTTGTTCCTAAAACCAGAGCAGATACAACCCGTCTAAGGTCAACCGTAGGATGCACATTTCCCACTCTCTACTGTAGTACTTTAAAGTTTATAGAGTTTTAAGTTTATACAGTTCCCCTTAAAGGGCATTTTCAACATTAAGCCTTTTTCAGAGTTGTCTGCAATGGTTTAGGACGCCCCAAAGTTTTTGTTATGTTTACTGCCGTCGCCGGTATTTGCCTATTTTTGATTAATCTCAACCTGCATCAGAATGGCAAGTCCGACCTGGTCCTTAAAAGCACCATAAACGTACGTTTTAAAAAACATCAACTCACCGGAGTGGTTACTGGTCTTCACTGGTCATCCTTTTCAAATGTCACTGCGAAAAGTTGCTTCCGTCGTGTTTTACTTGGCAGCTCGTTCATGCGCAAACAAATTTCTTAGCCATCTCACAGCTGTGATAAACCTCCACTCAGGAGTTTAGTGAGCCAATATATTATCCACTGCTCCCCCATTCTGCTGCAACCCGCGGCAACTGCGGTGTAATATCTCAGGAGTAATAACTCCGGAATAATATCAGCGAACACACAGTCTTCAATGGAACGCAACGGGATTGACCAAATTAAACACGACAGAAGCAACTTTTCGCAATGACATTTGAGTTGATGTTTCTTAAAACGTACGTTTATGTTGCTTTTAAGGACTGGGTCGGACAACTTCCCATCCACAGATGAATCAAAAATAGGCAAATACCGGCGACAGCAGTAAACATCAAACAAACTGCGAGGGGTCCTAAACCATTACAGTCTGCCAAGTGACTGCCAACTGAAGTACAGACTGGCTGGACAGATTGGGTCACAACTCTGGCCTCAAGTCCATGGGCCACAGGTGTGTGACCGATACATAGTTGACCTTGCTTGTCCAACACACCTGAACTTCATCTCCTGGCAGAACGATAAGTCGTCTCGTCTCTCCATCATCACTTCCACCAGTTGGCACAGCTTGGTCTTGATTTGGATGGCATGGATGGGTTGGTTCCCAAGGATCCGCACATACCTGCATGGAATATGTAGAGTGAGGATTCAAAGGAGGAAACTATGCCATGAAACGGAGGCATAGTCATAATCAATAACAACCCAGTAACTGAATCATCGCACTTTGTTTTGACGCTATAATATATACTGACATGACAAAAAACAAAGCATCAGTAGGAAGAAAAGCATCAAAATGTACATTTGATATGACTTGTGTACATTTCTTTCCCAAACATTATGTTTGAGAAGAACCATAATTTACTTTATTTCAAGTTCAGAAATACGGAAATAGTTGTACTTTCTGTGAAACATGGATGCAATTACTCGTAAATCACTGTTATTTTGTTTAGAAATAATTATTCGGTTAAAATCTGTAATCTTGAAATCCCAAGTACACGCAGGCCCACAGTGTGGCCCTCTCATGAATGTACGTTGGGGAGGCATAAAGGTAGAGCCACATTTCACAACAATTAGTATTGAATGTGACCATGTAGGCACTTACCTAACCAGGTTGAGCATCATGGTTTCAATGCTAGCTTGACCAAGGTGTTCCGAACTGCCTTCTGTGTGGTTGTCTAATAGGTTCTTCATGATGGCGATGGTCTGCTCAACAAACTGCGTGTTTGTGTCATTGATGGGAACCTGCAAGCGCACAGTTACACATGGAGTTGACTACAAGCTAGTCTTTTACTCTTACACATGGAGTTGACTACAAGCTAGTCTTTTACTCTTACACATGGAGTTGACTACAAGCTAGTCTTACTCTTACACATGGAGTTGACTACAAGCTAGTCTTAAGGGCCCTACATACTTCACGGTGGGGTGGGGAGCAGACCGCCGTGGTGTAGTTTTTTGCGCTAAAAAAACTACAATACGTCATCAATGTGCCTCGGTACTTGTCGGTGGGACGCTCCCCACCTCACCTCCTGGCCGTAGCCCTGGTTCTTACTAACCGAACTCACCTCGTGGCTGTGATTGGTCAAGACGGAGAGTGGGCGGTCCCCGTTTTGCAAGCCGGCCCGCGAATCTCTCTCGCTCGAGACGAGAGGAGACAACAACATACAGCGTGTATAGACAGTGACAGAGAACATAATAGAATAGAGGGAGGCAATAGAGATAGAATAGAGAAAATGGACGAATTTGAGGAAAAGTTGGCCGCGGACTTGGTGTCTCACTTGGTGAGACAAGTTTACATTCGCCGCGTGTGAGCGTGCGTGTACACCACGATCCACTGGATGTCTACGCGTGCATGTACACGTGCGTGTGTGCTTATCAACGCGGGCTGCTTTGCTGTGTGTGTTGATGTGTGTGTGTGTGTGGTTGTGTGTGCACGGCGGGAGGGCGGCGAGCCAGCGCCCGTCTCCCCTCGCCAGGGGGGCAGAGGGAGGCGGGGCACCGCGGTGATCTGGACTATGACCACTTTCTACCCAAACCGCCGC
>OMKY01249036.1:9760-23497 GCA_900302395.1 Bregmaceros cantori | reverse complement strand
TCGCGTAATCAGTAGTCTGATTACTTTTAACAAGCAACTGTGACAACACTGGTGAAGTGCGGCTTGGCCGCACTCTGGGAAACTCACACGATGGCTAACAATGGAGTTTTTCCAAATCATTGGAGGAATTTGAAAAGGCTAGAAAAAAAAACGGGGTTCCCTAGTAACAGATTATCAGATCACTGTAATGAGATTACAAAAATAGTACTGGCATTCCCTTACACATGATTGAATGTGTGTTATGTATACAAGTAGCAAAAAAAAAGAAGCTGATGGCTTTACCAGCTTAGGTAGTTACAGGTAGGTGTCTTGGTAGAAGAAGATTTGCATTTATATAGCGCTTTTCTACCACATAGTGGCATGCAAAGCGCTTTACAGTGACCTCTCAATCACACATTCACACGCCAATGGCGGCTGCTGCCATACAAGGCGCTCGCCACGACCCATTGGGAGCAATTTGGGGTTCAGTGTCTTGCCCAAGGACACTTTGGCATGGAGACTGTCGGAGGCGGGATTTGAACCACCAACCTTTTGGTTTTCAACCCTCCAGTCATTGGAACGGCCGCTCTACCAACCGAGCTACAGCCACCCCACAAGGTGGTAGTTGTGATGGAAAAGACTGTTTCTTCATGCCACTAAATATAGTGCACACTTTTACCAAAAGACACTCTTGGCCTCCGCAGGAAATGCAGAAAACATGTGGTTGATACAACTGTGAAATGTTGTTACCATTTACGAAATAAACTTTCTCCAATGCTGCAGTCAATGTAGAAACGCCCCTTTATGCTAGCCTGGCAAGCCAGAACACACAGTCCACGCAGAGAGTCTCTCTCATAAAAGACTACTGTTAAATTCTGACTATTGGACTTTTCAGAAAAGTCCAAAGTAAATTTTTGGGTGAGAATGAGGTGGAATTCTCAGAGATGCTAGGAAAAAGTCAGGTCTCGATTCAGACTTTAGGAATTCAGGTGCGCATTTCAACAGGTAAGAACGTAGGATACAGACTAAAACAGCGGACTAACCTCCCGCCCCTTTTCTTAGAAACACTGTAAAGTCACCTCTTAAGTTCCTGTTTATCGGTTTCCTAGGCAGCACGTTCTCGGCAGGTTTTCCACTTTTCTTCTACGGATTGGGAACAGTGAGTTGCAAAACAGGCCATCTATCGATGGCCGAAAGATGGCCATCTATCTTTGGACTCAAAAGGAACAAAAGGAAGGTGTGCAGCTTTGAAAAGAGTGGGAACGCAGACAGAATCAATTACAAATGCAATTGGTACTGTGCTTCACTGACCGGGTGCCGGTCTTAGTCCGAATCCTTAGATGTGAAAGCCACCCTAGTCGCGTCCGATGTGTGCAAGCCAGAACCAACAAATCGTCCTCGCATTGCACGCGATTAGAACAAATGTTCGTTTTAGTTGTGTGCAATGCGTGGACGATCTGTTGGTTCTGGCTTGCAAGGCTACATCAATGCCAGACTGATTTTGGTCGAGCCACACGTAATACACTTCAAACTTTCACACGTCCGATAAAGAATCAATGCTTTTCCACTTTCTCTTTCCTTCACTCTCTTGCTCCTCCCATTCACTTTACTATTTTCTCTCCCACATACTTCTGTCTCTCTCTTCCCCTCTCGTTCTGCCCTTTCCTGGTTAATATGATTTCATTGGATCACATTTGTACGTAGTATATGTTCAAGATTTGCAATGAAAGCAAAGTGTGCAATTTGGTTTTATTTTATGATCACACGTGCACACAGCTGTGTGTGTCTCTGTGTCTGCAAGCGTAAAACCCTGTTTTTGGGCAGGTGGCATTGAGAATTATGAGTCAGAATGCGCAACAAACACATGAATGTTGGCATGGTTCATATTTTTTCTGTAAAATAATGAAAACACTCAATTTGTTTGAAATATGCTCACAGGACCAGGTCTCCAATGCTGGTCTTTGGTTCAAGGCTTTGGAGTATGAATATACTTTTGTAGGCACACCAACCTCTACTGTATAACTATAACTTTTATTCAGCATCAAGAATATACTAACGGGGGTCCGCGTTGGCTGAGAGGTTATGGACACCGCATCTAACGTGACCCCATTCATGTTAGTGGCGCTGCGTCTACCACAGCGTCCGCAGTGTCGTGAGTTTGACTACGCTCGTCGACCTGCAATGTCTACCCCCGATCTCTTCAACCCAGTTTCTGACTAATCTTATCGAATAAAGGCGCTGACGCCGGAAAAAATAACTTTAAAAAAAAGAATATACTAACAAGGGCGGTGCGACCCCCAGAGCATAGTTCGAGCAGTGCGCAGGTTCAAATCCCCTGTCCGGCTTTTCTGCTAAGTCTCCGGCCGACTCTTCACCCAGCTTCTGATTTAATTCTGTCACTGTCTCTCTCAATATATACTAAGGAGTAAGGAGCTCTCATAAGAAAGTGCAGTCCTACACTTACAACTAGAAGCACTCAGATATTTAGTGCTAGTTGTATGTGTGGCACACGATTACGATTGACGCCACCAGCGGACATGCCTAATACATTTCCCACTGGCCATTGGAGTCTGGTCATGTCACCACGGTAAGCGCCCAGCAATCTATCGGTAAGTTAATGATTAAGTATGATTATGCTACTTATAGGCTACTGAGATGCAATCATGTAATCACTTCTTCCTTTGGTCATTTACAAAAACTCTCCAGATTTGTGCACAACTTTTTCAGTTATCCTGGTGACAGGCAGACAAACCAACGCGACCAAAAACATAACCTGCTTCCACGGCGCAGGTAATAAGCATATAAATAACAGTGTTTGTCCATCTGTTCTGTGCATTCTGCGTACCCATATATGGACAGAAAAGCGGCTAAGCCTTGTGAAATGCATAGATTAGTAGACGGCTCTGATTGCTCATCGCTGCTCATCACCTCTCTCCTCTTTCAAACCAAATCCCAACTCGAGATCACCCAGCTTTATCAAAAGGACAAATTAGAACTTAGAATTAGAAAGATCCGCCACGTTCAGACGTCCACATTTTCACGTTCAGAGAGGAGGCCATTCATTGACAGTCCAGTGCGCCTTATATTGTGGAATATACACAGTTTTGCGTTGTGGATCAGGTTTTATCCATCCTCCTGAACAAGCTGAAAACACCTTGTCTACAGTGCCATACTGAATACGCAATGAGAAAGCACTCAAGTATTAGCATGAATAAACCACAGAGACACAGTCATCGATTGGGACAATTCAATTTGCCCCCACTTTTTTTTTTCAATACATAAGAATGTGGTATGTTATGTACAAACTCTGTTACCATACATGTGGCATTTCTGCAGTGGCATTGGATTTGAAAGCTTCACAGACACCGACGGTCTGTGAACACCATGGGCTTGCTCAAACAGATGGTCTGGTCCTATTTGAATCATTCTGAAAATCACAATTTCGACACAAATATTGCATTTCAATCATAGCCCGTTTAGGGTAGACACATAAGGAGCCGTATCGTGTCACACAAAAAAACTCATCTAGATTAGCGTTTGATCCTTTTATATTGAACCTTGTCTATGCTTGTGAATCCTTGCCTTTAATATGTGGGGATTCATAGGAAGATAGGGCTTTGTAATAAGTTATTCCTTAATATTAAAAGTTATTCCTTAATATTCCTATTACAGTTTCTATGCACAGGTCCAGACCAATAGCAGTTCAAGCCTTCAGGTGTGCCAGATTGTAATACATAACGTTAAATACAAAATATAAATTGTATAAAAATGAAAATGACCATACAGTGGCATAGAATCAGTGATGGAACAGCTCAACAATTCAGCAAACACTAATATCAACAAAATAAATTATAACATACTGGAGGAAAACACGATGAAGGAAATAAAATGCAAAGTTTAGTGTGCATTGACATCCAACACAAACAAATAAAGAGAACATTCTCCTTGTAAATATTGTAGACAATGTGGGCAGTTTTTGTTTCCTTCCTGTTCATTTTTTGCTTGACAGATTCTGCACTCTTTGTTTACCATCCTTATAAACAGACGTGAGCTGATGCTACAGTGTTTGTCAGGACATGTTGCTAATTGGGAAAACTTCCTCTGAGATTTTAAATACAACAAAGGAACATAGCCTAAGAGGGAATTGTGTAACAATGGAACATCACCATCCCCTGACAAAGACTGTAGCCTTGCTCTAAACATGTCGATACCACTTGCCGTGCAACAAAATAGAACCAAATAAACACGGCTCCCACCTGTCTTGGTCTTTCCGTGACCTTGCAGATGTGAAGGATGTATGATGCAAGGTAACTAGTGGAAACAATCAGCATCTTGACTGAAATGCAAACGGCATCTTCTATGAAGGAAGAGCACTGTTGTTTTTTTCTTTCAAAAGAAGGTAGGCATTTGTCAAATATGTTTGACCAGATCACTGTTATCGCTTAAGATGACAATTATTTTTGAATAAATAAGTGGAGACACAAGTGGATGTGCTAAAATTCTCAGGAAAATTGTTTTCCTGATAATGAAAAAACAAACAAACAAAAAAAACAGCAAAATAAAATAGGGTGTCCCGTTATACCAGGTATCCGAACCTTTTTTTTTTTTTTTTCAATGCCACCAGGCTAAGCAAATTTTGAAGATCTACATAAAATTATCTACAGCACCTCCATTGATATCAGATGAAATTTAAGTCCAAATGTAAGTCCAAAATACTTACTAAAATGTTCAGTTCTTGAGTTGAAAAAAAAAAAAAAAAAGTAGGTATTCGGAATAGCGATGTGTACCCACAAAACATAACGCTGCACAGCTGGTGAGCTAATAACGACACTTTTGCACCTGGAGATAAACTGTGCTGCTCTATTTGTGGTTCTATTTCTTTGGTTTGCTACCACCTTCAAATCCGAGAGCGACTGTGAGTGAGCGTACGAGAAATTGAGATCAACCTCCTCTCGGTCAAGCCTAAAAGCCAAAGGTCAATGTCTTTTCTCTGTGAAAGGAGTTCTCACATTGAGAACCTTAAACAGGCTTTGGTTTAACTAAATCTATACACATGTGTAACTGTTTTTTCAACTAGGACTTTTTCCTCAATTTCCTTTGTCTTCTTCCTTCTTCTCTCTCGTCCTCCATTCTCTCGAGTTCTGTTGACAACTCTACTGTCCACATTGGATGGCTTAGAACAGGTCTAGCTCGGTAGAGGGCTTGGAAAGGTAGTTAGGTGAAATGCTGTATTTGTCAACTAAAATCTAAAACCAAAATTACTTCTGTGAATCCCAGGTTGCGATTTTGGCGCTGACATCTGTTGATTTGAGTTAAACATCATGCTGGCAGTGTGGGATTCTTCAAGAATCACCCAGGTCACCAGGTTCTAAGCTAACATCACAGCTCTCTGTCCCAATATGTTATTTACTTTTTCCGAACAGGACATTTTCATGGACTTATGGGTATAACTTGGGAGGTGTAGATTGATAAACTAATAATACATGATGATTAAATGAATTAAGTAATCCAGCTTGCCTCGCTGTGCTCATCAATCTACATCACACACAGCACTCAATGAGTTAAGATATTAAAAGATGCATAACAGACAAACAGGGTTGTCCCAAAAAATGTCTGACTAGACAATAAAAATCGCTTTCATTGAACATATTTCAGGCAATTAACATTTAGCCTAAAATATTTTTTTTCTTGTAATATTTCTGAGCTGAAGTGATCCAATTTCAATTTGCATGTAAGTCAGTAACTTCTGAGATGCAGTGTGAATTGCATCTTTGTACATTATGCCAGGCCCATCAACAATTCAAGTACAGTATGCCATAGCGAGACCACCAAAACATTTAATATAATGTTTCATTATTTAAAATAATACAGATTACCAATGCTGTGAGATGCTCTTGTCATGTCATATTGCCAGATTGATGCTCAAATGGATTAAAAAACACTTCCGCATTGGTACTTTCTATTCTGTGGGACCACATGCCCAGCGTGTTATTAAAAAAGGGTGGTGAGTGCGCCACAGTAGCTCATTCTGTTAAGACAGTGCACAACAAAGCACATACAGGGAGAGTTGTGAGTTCGGTTCCCCTCACCGACAGCTTTGCCTCATGTCTCCTCCCCTTCTTTGTCCCTTTCTAGCTAATCCTGAATGGACGTGGAAACTTGCGGTGAGCTATTCCATACATGCAGATGTATGCCCCACAAATTTGGACATCTTGCTTATTCCATTGGTTCGGAAGAACATGTAACCAGTTCTGTGAATAATTTGGAGCTGTATTTGTCAGTATTCCGGGATATTTATACAGAGAGGATAATGGATGATTCACAGACCGAGCTGTAGCAAGCAAAATGTTCTCCGATGTCTTGCACAGACTGTTTTACAGACACCAGAGGTGTGTTTCTTTGGGGCAGGACAACACGTGCAGTTCAGTTTTTTGTGCCTGAACTCGTCTTTAGGGACGGCCTATGAGGTGCTATTGAATGACACATGAAGCCACACTTGCCAGTGCACACCAATGCACGCATTGCGTCCATTGGTGTGCACTGGCCATAAGACTCGCCCTTCATCGGCGCGTACTATGGCCATCATCTCCACCGGTGACAAATTTTCAGTTGTCTCAACATCAATGACAATCGTCAATGTTGCTCTGCGGTCACGGTGTTACGCATTTGAGGAATTTGGACATAGGTTCGACGTATTTCTATTAGCCCTGTAGTCAAGTGTCCTATTTCCACTTATATGGAAATTTAGTGGTTTATTTTATTTTGTTGCAGCGAAAGTCACACTTGGTTGGTGCACACCATAAATGCCACCAGATATAATATGAGATGATGTTCAAGCTCCAGTTCCCTCATGATCCGTGGTGTAGTGGTATGGGGGTGGGTGGCAAAATCAGTTTGGGTAGAATCCCGGTGCCTCAGTAGGGATATCTGGACACTGAGATGTAAATAATGAAGATGCTCTGGTAGGTGACACGGCCCTGTTTGGATCGGGTGGTGGCCTGGACCCTAAGCCGGACCAGCCCGTGGCTGTCCAGCGGGCGTAGGGTGTAGATGAGCCCTCGGCCTGCCTCGTCCCGGATGCCAAACACCTGTCCAAGCATGCCCGCCTCCCCTTCCTGCTCCAGCAAAGAGAACTCAGTGCGCTCCTGCAACACACCAGACTCCGAGTAGGCGGACAGCCGCACCACGTTGTGGTTGGCGGGGATGCCGAGAGGTAAGGTCAGCAGTTTGTAATGGAGGACCCGTGCAGATCCACCCGCAGTGCAGTCCAACGAGCAGGGCCTGTAGCACGTGCTGTCGAACGAACACAAACAATGTTAGATAATTTGCTTAATATAATTTTTAATTACCTGCCGTGGGAAGCAGGTTATGTTTTTGGTAGCGTTGGTTTGTTGGTTTGTCTGTCCACAAGATCATAAAAAGTTGTGCACAGATCTGGATGAAATTTTGTAGTTGTTGGAAATGACACACACAACAATCGATTGAATTTTGGTGTATCTCTGTAGCCAATAAGTAACATAATCATACTGAATCACCAACTAACCGATAGATCACTTGGCGCTTACCGCGGTCACGTGACCAGACTCCCGGGTCGCTGGGGTCGGTTGGTAGTGTAGTTGGCTTGTGCTGAGCATGTTTGCTGGTGGCGTCAATTGCAATCGCGCTACTCGAGAACTTGCATTGCTAATGGGTTGTCACACATACTGCTAGCACTAAAAGTACTATTTTTTTGTATCACTAGGGCACAGGTTTGCAATCTCTGAGTCTTTGTTATTAAATATTAAATTCAATATTCTATAATTAAATATTCATGTCAAAACTAATTCCCAAGGGGGGCACGCGGTGGCAGAGTCGTCATAGAGCGCACCCTCCAGATCACAGGTTGAGCAGCACCGCGGGTTCTCATGCCCTCTCCAGCTTTACTGCAATGTCTTCCCCTGACTCTTCATCCCAGTTTCCGATTTAATCTAGTCACTATCACCCTCAGTAAAGAATGAAAAATTGCGCTTTTGTGCCCGAAAAATAACTTAGAAAACAAAACAAAAAATTCCCACAGAAAGCGTGTCTACAATATTTCTGCTTCTATCGCGTTTCAGGGATACCCCTTTAGCAGTCGGCACCGACTGCATACTTCTAGTTATACCATGATTTGACGGCCCACGCGGGAATAGATTTTACACGATGCAGCCCCTGAGCTAAAATGAGTTAGTCAGAAGGTATACTGAACACTGCAGCGGACTCTCACCCGGGGCTTCCCCCCCTCTTGTAGGAAGCAGGGCAGGGAGTGTCCAGACACTGGTAGCTTCCGCGTGTGTTGAAACACATCTGGTTGGCTCCGCACTGGATGCCCTCAGTGGCACACTCATCGATATCTGCAAGTACAGGCGTTTGTTACTTGAATCACATACGAATATGACAAGACACACAGCGAGACTGTGAGGTAACAAACACTGATGTAAAAACAACAACATAGCCGTTAAATATAGCCTGCACTACTCTGTCTCAAGGGATTGTTGGATGGTAAAATGTTCAGTTCTTGAGTTAAAAGCTGTTGAAAAAAAAGTAGGTATTCGGAATAGCGATGTGTACCCACAAAACAAAGCGCTGAACAGCTGGTGAGCTAATAACGACACTTTTGCACCTGGAGATAAACTGTGCTGCTCTATTTACCGTTCTTTTTCTTTGGTTTGCCACCACCTTCAAATCCCAGAGAATATGAGTGAGCGTATGAGAAAATGAGATCCTCTCCGTCAAGCCTAAAAGCCAAAGGTCAATGTCTTTTCTCTGTTAAAGGAGTTCTCACATTGAGAACCTTAAACAGTCTTTGGTTTAACTAAATCTATACACATTTGTAGCTGTTTTTCCTCAATTTCCTTTGTCTTCTTCCTTCTTCTCTCTCGTCCTCCATTCTCATGAGTTCTGTTGACAACTCTACTGTCCACATTGGATAGCTTAGAACAGGTCTAAGTATTTGTTCAACTAAAATCTAAAACCAAAATTACTTCTGTGAAGCACAGAACATTTCTGCATTCAGCACATAGCCGTTAAATATACCTTGCACTACTCTGTCTCAAGGGATTTCTGGATGGTAAAAGGACTTGACATAGCAATGGATTGGCACCTCTTGAGAAGGATGTGCAGAATGTTGTTGCACCTTCCTAATGCGGGACAGTCATTTGGCTAATGTGGGACAGTGAAATGTAGAGCTGTACAGTTGAATTTATTTTTAGACACATTACCATAGTTTGCTTTGACCATAGTCTCACTGACATTCAGTAGTTTAGGGAGGAGCCAGGGCCACTGGAGCTTAGGTGTCCCACATAAGGCAGCGGCCCACATTAGGGAAATCCACCCCATGTATGGACTTTTATTTGGTCCTGTTTCCCTTTAAACAGAACGTCAACACAATCAACGTGAAATTAAGGGGAAGATTGAAGCAGCAGATTTTTTTTTTTCAGATTTGCCTCAATGACTACCAATAATATTTTTGGGCTATGGTTCTCAAGCGACTCAACCGAGAAAGGTGGTGCTGTAGGACATCTGTACAGTGGGAAAAGACAGCTTTACCTTTACATGTTCTTCCGTTGGGTAATATCTTGTAGCCGTGGGGACAGAGGCACTGGAAGCTGCCGATGGTGTTCCGGCATTCGTGCTGGCATGGCTTCCTCAGAGCACATTCGTCCACATCTAGAGATAGACGGACACATTATTCAAGAGAAATAAAATAGATAAACAGCCGAGCATCAAAAGATTGAAAAATATCCCATCGCTGAAGTAAACACAGCACCAATATCGAGTCTTGGGTGGCATTTACTTGAAACAAGAAGCTAAATGGGTGGTTAGTTAGTGAGTTAGATCATTTATTGCCCAAAAATTAACATTTACACACAAAACATCATAGTAGCAAAGTACAGACAAGGGACAACATCAGCATGTACTGTACATGGGCAGGTCTAATGAGATGTGTTATCATTGACTGCCTTGATGGTGTTGGGAATGAAAGACTTGAAAAGTATATTTTGCTTTGCCAAAGGCTCTTCGTAGCATCTGCCTGAACAAAGTAGCGTAAACGCTGTTGAGTGTGTGGGAAGGGTCATTTACGATTTTAATGGCTGTTTTTATAACCACTTCCTTGGAAATAAAACATTCTTGTTTCCGTGTCGTGCCTATGATGTCTGAGGCTAAAATTCACTATTCTTTACAACTTATTTCTGCCTTTTGTAAATTAACATTATACTGCATGATATACGAGATACATGTAATGGACTAACAACTGACTGTTGTAGACTAATAACTATCTAAGCAAGCCGCCATGCAAACGGTATGCCAATTCCACTGTGGATTTGCTCACAGACTGCTTGCAACGCAACAATAAAATAATCAAAGACCCCTGACTAGGGTCGCCTATGGACAACCGGGTGAAATCTAGCAACTCTGTCCTCTATCTCTAATCCCGTTTGTTTATCCATATATAGAGGTCCTCTTCTTTACGCTAAAATATGTTGTGTTTAGATATCATTTGTGTAGAATCGTTGGTGGAACAACTAACATCAGTGCATATGTTTTAGTGTTTGTTGGCGCTGAAAATGTCCACAGTGGTCATGGATTTGTCGCCAGACATGACGACAGCCTTACCCACACAGGAGCCATCTCGATTGATGAAGCCGACAGGGCAACTCTGTCTGGTGATTCGGGAGACCCCGTGGGTCCGAGTGAGGACGGGCCGACCCAGTGTGGACACAAGCTGTGGGCGGAGCCGGGTCCTGACCCGGGAGCCGTTGGTGAAGGTGTGGTGTCCGCCGCGCTCCAGTCCCGCACAAGAGCGTCCGTCTCCCAGTAACGTTGTGCCCGCAGGACACGTGCACCGGAAGCTGCCCGGAACGTTACGACACTGGTGGGCACATGGACTGGGTGTCTGCATGCATTCATCAATGTCTGTGGAGAGAAGCCAGAATACTTGACGATACACTACTATTACTACGCATGTCAAAACATACCAATAACATTTTATGTTGGTCGCTATATTCAGTATTTCTACCAAGTTTGTCATTTCCATGGCATAGCATTCTAGGCTAACCCCTTTCACTCTACACTCTCACTAATCACTTGTTTGGTTATACAAAATCAAATGCCAGAGATTTTTCACTCCCTTTCGGATCAGTGGGGTTATGCTATGCTAACATAGTACTGCTGCATGCAGAGCGAGTACACACAGGTAGGCACGATAGATAGCCTATGGTATCAACTCGGCTAAGATCAGGGAAGAACATATTTCAATATACATTTTCGGTGGCGCCTCCCTTAACTTCCTTAACCTGCTCGATTGCCAGACAATTTACACAAACAAAAGTCTGCAAGCATTTCTTCGGTCTTTGCAGGGTTCAACTGTAGGATTTTCCTTTTACTCCAGTCAGTGCCTCAAAGAGCTCCCTGTAATAACTCCCCATCACATTAACATACCTCTGGTAACACACAACAGAACACACAGCTGCTTCTGTATATGATGATAAATGCCCTTTTACACCCATCTTAAGGCAACAGTGAATGCTGCTCTCTTAAAGGTTCTTGAATCTTCAGGCCATGTGTTTCTCAGTAACCATGATGCCATCCTTCACGTCTCACAAACTGGTTAAGAGGTCAGGAGTACTTGACAAAATCGAGGGCTCAAAAAAAATGAATTTCAATTAGAGTTAAGGTTTAAGGTTAAAATTAAGTAAACTACAACTACAGCAAGCACAGCAACTCTAAATTGATGAAGGAGGCAGATCTTGATCTATGGTGACAAACTTGTTCGTCTAGCTCACTACTCTGCTGTTTCAATGCTAGTGTGCTGGTTAGCCGCACAATTCTATCCTTTATGATAGGTCAACACAAGTTATAATATTCCTCTTTCTGTTGAACCATTTATACCTTTATGTTGACGCATGACATATTTTGGAAGAAAAAAAAATTGTTTTCACCTGTGTGTGTGTGTGTGTGTGTGTGTGTGTTTTATTTTCACCTAATCCAACTCTTATGTGTACAACACATTGAGCAAAAGATACAACTATTAAGAAAAAAACAGAAACTGTAGTTGTGAGTGGTAATCGGATTACCCTGGAATCAGGGAATATACAAGCAAAAAAAAAAACATTTGCGTAAGTATTGAGCAAGGCAATACTGCAATACTTGCGTCGACCTATGGGAGCCCACAGTCCAGAGGTTGGGAATAAATGGCTAACACTGTGCCGTGCATTTTACCGCCAGGTGCATCGTTAACAAGCCGGTCCATGACGTCACAGGTGGGAGTGGACTGACAGACGTTGGACGGATCGGCCTGGAGCGTTCCGTCCAAAATATGAACATCTGACGCCAAAATGGGCCATCTGGTTCGGACTCTTCGGACAGATTTCAACATTGCTCACCACGGCACATTAACTTAACACCTGGTGGTAAAAATCGGCGACCTCTGACGGCTGTGCATGAGGAATGCTCACCACAAACTGATAACTAGATCCACCAGATCCACTAAACATTGTGTCTCTGGAGGTACTTTGTGGCCTTCTGTGGACATCAAGTAATGTTGGTATAATCATATCTTATGAGAGAGAGAGAGAGAGAGAGAGAGGGCTAGTGTTTAATCAATAATTCAGTATTTCCAAGTGTTTGTTTGCACAGATTGGTGTATTGCAAGGCATGCAACATGTATGCCATACTTGGTATATATAGCATGAGAGGGGCTTCTGTTTAGAAGGATGTTTAGTTGTACATTGGTGTGTTTGTCAACAAATAAACCCATTTAACCCACATGCAAATATTGTTTGTGCAATAGCTCAAGTTCAAGAAACATCTTTAAGGTATTTCAAGCATAAGTTGCAGTAATGGATGTAAAAAAAGAAGGAAAAAAACAAAAAAACATGAATTCCATATAACAGGACACCAAGGCCAGAATCAATATTTGTGAGAAGCAATTTATTTGTATGCAACACACATTATTGGACAACAAAATAGAATTAAAAATTCTAATGATGTACATACCCAGACATGGCAGACCCACACCCTGGGAGCGGTACCCACGGGGACAGACGCAGCCGTAGCCTCCCACTGTGTTCTGACACACCTGGCTGTACCGACACATATGACTCCCATCCATGCACTCGTCCACATCTGAAACAAAGCAAGCACAGATGGATGGATGACTGGAAGAGTCTACTTGGTGGACAGCAAACACTGTCATTTCGTTATGGCAATAGCCCATCTGCTCAGGAACCACGGCTGGGGCGAGTCGGCCGGAGGCTCAATGAGAGATTCAAATGTTTGTCAACTGCTGATGGCTGTGCTGACGATCCTGAATAAATTACTGCACCATGGTCACCCCAAATCCCTCCCGGGTTCTTGTAGATGGTTAAGCATGACTTTGCGATGTCTGGAAGATGGTTCTTGTGTACTCTGCAACCTCTGACATATGGTATAGTACACATCAGCTAATGGTAAATAACCTCATGTACTGTCACAAGTTCCAGCAGTTAAGTTCTTAAGAGGCTAAGCACTTGGAGTCGGTGGGGGGGTGCGGTGGCAGAGTGGTTAGAGTGCACCCCCCGGACCATAGGTCGAGCGGTGCTGCTTGTTCTAATCCCCTCTCCGTCTTTTCTGCAATGTCTCCCCCGACTCTACATTCCAGTTTACGATTTAATCCTGTCACTATCTGAATGAAAGCGCCGCTTGGGCTAAAAAAAATAACTTAAAAATAAGAAAAAAAAGAAAGAAGCTATTGTTGTA
>OMKY01249032.1:9910-20443 GCA_900302395.1 Bregmaceros cantori | reverse complement strand
GTAAGCTTGCGTGAAAGCCCAATATGTTATAATTTAGCTTGCGCTATTACTTTAAAATGGAGATAGAGAGACAGCAAAAAAATTGTAATATTAACATTGTAAACTTTTAAAAATGTTTCTTAATCATAATTAATGCTAATAATTGTTCCGATTTTAAAGGAAAAATGAACAGATTAATCGGTTAATCAGCCCTTTTTACTGGCGATTAATCGATTATCAAATTAAACGTTAGTTGCAGCCATAGCACACACACACACACAAAATAAAAGCAAATTAAATTCATTACAAATAATGAAACACAATAATACAATAAGCTCTTTCAGCCATAGGCTTATTTTACCACGGTGCTCTACGGAGAGATTCAGGAGGTCTTTTGTGTCGGCTGCTGTCAAATATTACAATGAATATTTCTGCCCCTGATTTTTCTCTTCGATTTCTTTTTTTCCTTTTTTCTATTGGTGTTTTAGTTTTCTTTTCTGCATGCACAAGGTGCTTCTGTAGTTTTGTGTATGGCTGACGCACTGTGCTGTTGTTATGCTGTCGTTCTGTCTATTGTCTGCTCGCTTGCTCTGGTGGCAAAATGTTTCCCCTCGGGGATGAAATAAAATAAACCATACCATACAATCTGAAATAAAGATATGCTGATGAACTTAATATTGGAAAAGGAGTGAGAAGAAGTAAAACTTTATTACTCCCACTCCTGGTTAGCATTAGCAGCATTGGAATGTAACTACATACACATATATGCTATGCTGCATACCCTTACGTGTATGCTATGCTGCATACACGTATATCACTATGGTTCGTTATACATACACGCACTACTTCCCAACAATTATGAACCCCGTTCTTCCTCCATGTACCTCGTTATAATGCATTTTTTGTACCTTTTTTAAATTTGTGAATGTTTGGGCTCTGCTTAATTTCAACTTCAATGCTGTTAGTTACATTTCAAAACTATAAATGCACGAACAACAATGAAATCGTTCTGTCTCCTCAGGCTGTACCCTCCCTCCCTATCCCTAAGATAGGTCCTCATTTCTCGTGTTCTGTTCTAAAAGGCAAAAAGCAGAGAAATGATGTTCTTACTCAACCCTACTTGATGTACATTTAGTAAGTTTCCCTTTTTGTCTTTTTTTTTAAAAAAAATTTAAGTTTTTGTTTTTGTCCCGCATCAGTGCCATTTATTTTTTCATCTTTATTGGATAGGATTAGTCAGAAACTGGGTTGAAGAGATCAGGGGTAGACATTGCAGACAAGCCAACGAGGGGAATAGAACTCTCAGTGCTGCGGTAGACACAGTGCCATTAACATGAATGGCACAGTGCACTATATAGGGTACATGGAGAATTCGGACACCCCTACAAACTGCCGTGCGCCCCATGTAGTGCACTATATGGGGGATAGGGAGCGATTTCGAACACAGCCTTTGTCGGATCTATGACAGTTCATGACTACTATCATGATGACATATTTTGAGGCAGGATCGTCAGAATGACTTGTGCTCGTTCCTCTTTCTCCAGGGTGGCCGTGGCGGAGAATGGGGGCACCCAATGACCAGACAGTTTGCCAACATGGGTTTGCTGGTAAGGCTTTGGGAGTTTGGGCAGTCAATCTTTCCGCAAATAGGATTTGAAATTGTAATGATTTTAAAACAGAAAATCGACTTTTGCTGAATTTGCTGTATTCAGCCATTTTTTTTAGGTTAAATATACAAGATACAATTTCAAACGAATTATTAAAATCCAGTCTCCTAAATCCGAGCCCTATGGGAATACCAATGCAAATATTCCAATCTTATCAGCCTGTTTTAACCTATTTAAAGATTGTTTCTAATTTATTTTTTTAATGTATATTAGCAGGATTATTGGGTAAGTTTTTATTGTATACAATATTTGTTTTATTGTATATAATTTATATTTTCATGTTCATAATTTATACATACATTTATATATATAGTCTAGAAAGTGTTAACGGTTTAGTTCAGGAGGTCTGTTTGGCAGACTGTTTGATGGTCCTTTCTTATTTGACAGGGGGACGATCCTGGCGGCGAGAAGAAGATGGATGGAGACAAGAGAGGGATGAACGACTTCAACGGAGAGATGCGGAGAGGAGGAAGAGGAGTTGGAGGTTACCGCGTTCAGAGCTCCAAAGACATGGGAGGCGGGGACATTGGTCACTATGGCGACAAGGTTAGATTATTTTTACAAATGTTATTTATATCCAGTCAGTAACCAGGTTACAGTAAATAAGTTACTTTGATTTTAGTCTTTTTCCAGTAACGAAACGCATAACTTTTGCTATAATCAGAGTGAAGTTGTATTCGCAAAACGCTTCACTTGCTATTCATAGGGTGGCTGTAGCTCGGTTGGTAGAGCGGCCGCTCCAATGACTGGAGGGTTGAAAACCAAAAAGTTGGTGGGTTCGAATCCCACCTCCGACAGTCTCCATGCCAAAGTGTCCTTAGGCAAGACACTGAACCCCAAATTGCTCCCAATGGGTCGTGGCGAGCGCCTTGTATGGCAGCAGCCGTCATTGGCGTGTGAATGTGTGATTGAGAGGTCACTGTAAAGCGCTTTGAGTACCATGTGGTAGAAAAGCGCTATATAAATGCAAACTTTTTTAAAAGTAAGGAATTGTAGTAGTCTGTGTTATTTCATTTTAAAGATAGACGAGTTCGGCGGGTATTTCCGGCCTCTGAACATCACGCCCGGTGTTATTTAGTTTGCCGTGTATTTGGCTATTTGGTCAACATGTCTATTCGGTGGGAACACATACCCACAGGGTAATTTAAAACGGATGGTGGTAGCTTGCGGTGTGCTCTCGTGCGGATCTGTGACCCACAAACACATGATTTAATAATCAGTGCAACTCGTTCCATTTTCTCATTCCTTTTGGAATAACTAGTAGTAGCAGCCAACCTATTGGTCCAGAAGAACATGTGACCACTCGGTGAGTAACTTTAAGTCGGATTTTGACTGTATTTCATCAATATTTATACAAAATTATGAAAGGAGTGAGTGGGGTGATGTGTAACCGGTCACAGACCGACATCTAGTGGCCGGATTTTGAACTGGTGTGTGTTTTGTGTGCTCGGTCCAGTCCCAGAGTTGGCATAGACAACAATAAGGCACCGGAAGTGACCTGCAGAACGGCGGGACAAAATGACTCGCACGTAAACTCGTCTAACCAAGAACTGATGCCTTAGATGTGATGGGTTTTGCTGTTCGGGCCATTCTGTGCCGTTATGTTGTGCCGCATCATATTCATGACTTTTTTTGTATTTTATATCAAAGTGCAATGCAAAAGAATGATTATTTTTATTATTTTTTCTGACGTTAACTTGTAGATATGCAACTGAAATGACACCTTCATTAAGAAACTATGTGCTTTGAATGCACAGCTTCCTATTTGTGGGCAGAGATGGCAGAAGTACCAGGATTTCTTACTTGAGTAAGAGTAAAATACATTAGTAAAAAAACAACTTGAGTAAGACTACAAAGTACTGATCCAAATATCTACTCCAGTAAAGTAAAAAGTACATGCTCTAAAATGTACTCGAAAGTATTTTTGAAAGTACAAAGTACAACAAAATAAATTGTATTGATTGTATGTGAAATGCATTTTTTAAATGTTACTTTGTCAATGTTATTGTTTTAATGAATGACTAAGAACCTAGCCTAATTTATCTTAACTAAAACCACTTATTAACTGGGACTGCACTCTGTACATCAGCGCCCCCTACTGACTAATATTATAGACGATATCCTACCCAGTCAATGCCAAAAAAAAAAGTGCCGAGTCTGTTTTGGTAAAAGTAAGGAGTAGAAGTACAGATATTTTTGTTAAAAATGTACTCACTACAAGTAAAAAGTAATCGCAGAAAAATGACTTCTAAAAGTACAGATACTTGAACATTTTACTTAAGTACAGTATTTGAGTTTTTGTACTTCGTTACTTGCAATCTCTGTCTGTGGATTTGGGATTTTTTTGAGTTAGTCCTGGCTTTGTCCATTGCCACGTCACTGTATGCAGCAGCAGGACATTGGCAGCAAGTGAAATATTCAAGGGCAGCTAGCAGACGAATGTGCCTTGAAAATGTGTTGTCTTTGGCTTTCTGTTGTACAGCAGATGGGAGGCCATCCCATGTACCCTCTGTCCCGGGGCATGCATCAACCAGGGGGCAATCCCATGGCGTCCGGGCAGGGCCTCCGATCCCAGGCTCCACATCAGTACCTGTCTGGACAGGTACACACACAAACGCATGGCAAACAGCTCTCAAACGCACACCTCCTGTCTGCTTGCATTGCTGTCTTTTTAATGAGGATCGGTGACGAATTTTGTGTGTGTGCTATTGCATGGAAATATTTGATCATGTTTGTCAATGTCTCCCAAAATGTTAGGCCCCACCTCTTTCTATCTCTTGAATAGATGAGTTCGGGGGTACTTCCGGTTAAATTTGTACTCTGCATGTCACTTCCCGTGCCATTTTTTTTTTTCCGACGTGTTTTGAGCTATTTTTCAACATGTCTATTCTGTGGGCACACACACCTACCAGTTTACTTAAAACGGATGGTGGTAACTTTCGCTGTGCTATTCCACACACAAATGCTCTTGTGTGGATCAGTGCAACCCGTTCCATTTTCTCATTCTTTTGGTTTAGAAGAACATGTGACCACTCGGTGAGTAACTTTTAGTCGGATTTGACTGTATTTCATCAATATTTATACAAAATTGTGAACGAAGCAAGTGGAGCGATGTGTCACAGACCGACATATAGTGGTCGGATCTTGAAGTGGTGTGTGTTTTGTGTGCTCGGACCTCGGTTGAGTTGACATAGGCAACAATAAGGCACCGGAAGTGAGCAACAGAACGGCGGGACAAAATGGCAGAACTCTGGACCAATCATGTTGAATGACCCCGGGAGAACAATTCTGTCAAAAAATTTACTCCCAGGTTCTGGATATATGAATGTTCTGGCATTCAGTGATTACATGCACACTGCGCAGTCATTTCTGCTCAGACATCTTCCATTCAAATCAAAGCTGTGCCATGTAACGCAGGTTCCTGGCTCTGTCCTCAAGCAGATGCCGTCGCCGGGCAACAATGTGGGCGGGGCCAGCGGTGTCGGCGGAGCTGGCGCGTCAGGATCCGGGTTCCCCCCCCAGCTCTCCCCCCAGCAGCTAGCCATGCTCAGCAACAACGTCTACCCTCACGTACAGCAGTTCCACCTGGTCAGTCACTGTAGAAGACGGGCCCTGAGAATGACGAACTCTTTCAGTCCCAAGGATTTCCATACAAGTCCTACATAAACGATTTAATCGATTATAAAATCAATCAACTAATCTTATAATTGATCATCGTTAAAGAATTGAATCATTGTTATCAGCATTTTTGTGCGTGTTTCCTGCATTTATCCACACAAATTTGATATTCATTCATAATTTCACAAAAATATATAACATTTAATGGACTTTGTTGATAGAAAGTACATGAATATGAAGAAAACCATGCAAACATTGCGGTGTAAATTACATGCAATAAGTTTGTTGTCAAAGGAAGTAACTTCATCTTTGGTACATGTGTTGGTAAAAAAAGACATATTTGATTAGATTTTAAGTTGACACGATTAATTTCTCCTAATTGTAGCTCGCAGTGAGAATTTGAAGTATTTTTTTAAAGAAAAAATGCAACCGATTAATCGACTAACCTTTTAATAATCGGCAACTAACCGACTATTAAAATAATTGTTAGCTGCAGCCTCACAAAGCACACATGCACAGGTTTTCAAGCAACAGTGGCTTGGCCATCGTTGTTATGGCTTCAATTGAATGGAACAAAAATATTCCCTAAGATTGAGTTAAACACGGCTAATGCATTCTAATTCTATTGTTTATTTCTTAATAGGCACTACTTGAGTGGCAGCCTTTCTCATCCAAAACAAATGTCCACTGATGTTTGAAGGTCCAGAAAATATTACAAATACAAATGATATCCAAACATAACGGCTTCTAACAGAGATGCGACCAAGTCCCAAGTCTCAAGTCCTGTTTGGGCAAGTCAAGTCAACGTCAAGTCATCATTAACATGCTGTCGTTTTAGCTCCAGAATCTGATTTTAATAAAGTATTAAAAAACGCTAACTAAATGCAAAAATAAAATGCTATTATAAAAGCAAAACTGAAAGCTTTTGACTTTTTTTAAAATCAGATCCTGGAGCTAAACTTACAGCATGTTAATGATGACTTGACTGGGAGTTGACTTGACTTGCCCAAACAAGACTTGAGACTTGGGACTTGAACGAAGGACTTGGTCGCATCTCTGGCTTCTAATATAAAGACATGAATCTCCATTGTCTATGAAAAATAGTGTTTAGAATTTTAGAAATAGACAAGTTTTTTTGTGACAGAAAGGAATGAAAAATCTGATCTTGGGTTTGAATCTGCATGGAATATGGTTGACTAACCTCCTAAAAGTGCTGCTTTAATAAGCGTTTCAAGATCACATGGTTGCCTCTAGGGGTGCACCGATTATGTTTTTTTGCTCACGATCCAATCCCGATCCTTTTGATTTCAGCGAACGGCCGATCCCAATCTCCGAGTACCGAGTCCCGATCCCCGATAACGAGTTCTGATCCTGCCAAAATTGGTAGTACCCAAACTATTTGGCACAATTGTCAATTTCAACAATAGTCAAAGTAAATTAACCGATCCTTATTGGGACATAATCACGAAACCGATCTGAGGATCGGATCTGTGCACCGTTAGTTGAGTCCCCTGGTTCGGTGATAATTTCCCTTATTTCATCATGTAGGCAGTGGGGCTGATGGTGTCCAAACCATGTGCAATGCTGAATGTTCTTTCTGCTGCCTCCGACAGGCCTGCCAACTGCTACTACAGCAGCAGCAGCAGCAACAACAGCAGCAGCAGCAGCAACAACAGCAGCAGCAGCAGCAGCAACAACTGCTACAGAATCACCGCAAATTCCCTCAACCATTGCGACAGCACACTGACCCCCAGGTGACCTCCCTACAATGTTATAGAATACTCGAAAGAAATAAGTGACAATTGCTGTGTCCGAAATCACTCCCCATCCCCTACTCCCCATATAGTGCACTCACTTATAGTTAGGCCTACCAGGAATCCGCGGAAAAAAATTCCCGCGAAGCACATTCCCATTTCCGGGAGAGCAATTTAAATTTTCCACGAAATTCCGCGGCTTAAAATTCAATATTCTGCGAGCATGAAAAAACAACCTTAAATGACCAGTTATGAAGCAAGCCTAAGTGATAATGAAGTAAAAATGATCATATTTAATGAACTGCAACACTAAAACACTGAAACATGGTATTTATGAAATAATTTAAATTTTGTGTTCCTCTAAGGCAATTTATTAAAATATGCAGCCATTTCAGTGCATTACTCTGCATATAAAATCACTGCAAAGCAGTGTAATGCAAAAAGGTTTTCGCAAAATTTCTGCAAACAGATGTATTGCATAAACATTCTTACATAAAGGTAATGGCAGTCTAAACACAATAAAATAATAAATAATAAAATAATAATAAGACAAATCAATTTCATAACAATAGAATTTTACTCGCAAAATGTTTTTCCCGGAATTAGTAGCAATTGTGAATATAGAAAAGATTATTTCATCAGATCTATGCCATTGATAACTTGGGAAGCCACGGCAGCGCAGTGCACTATATAGGGTACGTGCAAAAACATGGTTATCAAAAGCTGAAGATGATGTTTGTAAGTAAGAAGTTTATAAACTCTTGAAATGTATAGACGAGTCTTCGGGGGGGTACTTCCGGTCTCTGAACGTCACTTACGGTGTCGTTTACTCACAGTGTATTTGGCTATTTTTTAACATGTCTATTCGGTGGGAGCACACGCCTAAAGGGTTATTTAAAAATTGTGGTGGTAACTTGCGGTGTGCTATCCCTCACCCAAATGTTCGTGCGGATCTGTGACCCACAAACGCATGATTTAATAATCAGTGCAACCCGTTCCATTGTCTCATTCCTTTTGGAAGAACTAGTAGAAGCAGACAGCCTATTGGTCCAGAAGAACATGTGACCACTCGGTGAGTAACTTCAAGTAGGATTTTGACAGTATTTCATTAATATTCATACAAAAAAGTTAAATACAAAAGATTTTGAATTGGTGTGCGTATTGTGTGTTTTTGTGTCCATGTACCGCGGCCTTCTACTACACTTTATATACATACATATAGGCACCGAAAGTGACCTGCAGGAGCACAGGACAAAATGACTCCCCCCAGTGTTTGGCACGTAAACTCGTCTATACCAGTAATATTGACCAGAGTGGTCATCGACATGTGCGTGTTTTTCTGCAGCTTGCTAGGATCATGGCCGGGTTGCAGCAGCAGCGCCAGCAGGGTGGGTCTGGGCCCGGATCCAAGCTGTCTCCCTCTCACCTGGGCCCTGGGGGCCGGGGAGGTCTGCCCAAGCAAGCCCCCGGTGCAGGGGACCCCATGTCTCATTCCGGTGTCCCTCTGTCGAGCAAAGGCCAGTCCATGTACTCTGGTCAGTGTGATTAATACACATGAGGGGAAGTGGTTATTGTTCATTTCATAATTTCCATTTGATTGTTTATAATAAAATCTCGCAAAATGGGATTTGGTGAAGAGTTCATTTTGAATTACCTTTTGTAAACTCTCTCTGAAATGGAGCTTGGGCCAGTTTCCTCTTCTGCACCCAGTGGGGGTAGCATTGAGATCTCAAATCAGGCCTTGTCAAGTGAAATCAAGTTGTCAAGTGATCATCATGACCACTACAATAGTTCATTCTTAGTTCTTGAGGGCCGTGTTTCCTTATAAACAATACCAGTGGTCGCTATCCTGCGTGTGAAATGTGGTGATTTGAGATTTATTACGGTTCTCACTCACTCTCCACAGCATGTGTGCAAACTGCAATTGTTTAACGGTGTAAAGCGATACGGGAAATGAAACGGACGTGCACTTACTTTAACGTCTGTTGGATAAGTCGGAACCATAGACGGTATATAAAAATGGACACTGCGTTCGTTTTGATGTACGTGCCTACTTCCGGGTTGGTCGTCTCCGGAAATCGTGCCCTATGGTAGTTTCCAATACAAATATTCCAATCTTAGCAGCCTGTTTTGACCTATTTAAAGATCGTTTCTAATTGATGTTTTAATGTATTTTGTCGGGATAATTAACGGTTCATTGTGTGAGCGGGGTCATAATTTAATATTTTTTATTTCAGCTCCCTTATTCCGACTCTGTCGTTGGCGCCCCTAGCGGACAGTACCACCGGAAGAAGTCACGTGTGGGGTGTGTCTCTCTCACTTACCGTAGAGCTCTCTCTACCTCTACTTGTCTCCGGATATACGGGTACTTTCAGCAATGGCACCGCGCGGTCGGAGGCTTCAACCCGGCTAGGATGAAATCAATAGGATGACGTCACGCACGCTGTGTCTATTTATATACAGTCTATGGTTGGAACACAGTGTGCATGGTGTCGAGGGTGATGTTCCACTTGGAAGTCACATGGCACAACCCGTCCTTCCTAGAAAGTAATCAATTACTGTATCGTACGCCATTTCATATTGTTGCTCCCATTCATATTGAGTACTAATTCAGATTATTATTATTAATTATGAAGTTATTTTTCCGACGTCCACGCCATTTTTTTTTTAGCATTATTGGAGAGGATAAGTCGGGAACTGGAGAGAAGCGATCAGGGGTGGACTAGACATTGCAGACAAGCAGACGAAGGGAGTAGGACGCTGCGGGAGACACATCAGCATTAACATGAATGGGGGTTAGGTGCAGTGTCCATAACCACTCGGCCAACGCCCATTTTTTTTCCCTTTTTTAGTAGTTGGTAGTTTTTGATCATATATTATTTTTTCTGCAGAAAGAGACCAAAAATGTTTCCTTGGATGTTCCTTAAATGAAATAGAACATGAAAAACACTGATTAGCAAATCCTAGAAAATGTTTCTTATTGTTATCAATGTCGTTATCAGGTTTGGTGCCTGGAAGTAATCTAGCAGGACTGGACCTCGGCCCGGCACCACCACTAGGCGGAGCCATGAAGGAGGCCGGCGGCGGCCAGCAATCGCGTTTCAAGAGAATGATGGAAGGCCATTCTCCGTCCTCTTCCCCCGACACTCCCGGCGCCGCGGTGCATAAGAACGGTACGGCAGGACACCTCTCCTATGAAACATGACTTTGCTGCACCAATCTTTGTAACTAACTAGGGCTGCAACTAACGATTATTCTGATAATCGATTAATCAGCCATTTTTACTGCCGATTAATTGGTTCATTTTTTTCTTTAACTCTTTCATTGCCAAGGCTCTTCAGCATTCACTGTCCCTAAATTGCCAGGGGTTTTTGGGCATTTTCAGGACTTGGGCAGAGGCCCACAGAATATTTTCTCCATGGTCTATTAAAACACACAATGGCTCATTTTGTAGATGAGATTCTATATTCCAACCAGGAAAAAAATTGTGTGCCTCAGCCCCCCTGTTCCAGAGT
>OMKY01249031.1:0-11966 GCA_900302395.1 Bregmaceros cantori | reverse complement strand
CCAAACGATATTTCCTGGTGTTTCCGGAAACGGCTTGAGTGGAGAATTACCCGGGATGAGTCAATACAACTTTACTATCATGTCACGTGACTTTACTACCATCCTTATCTAACTCGGGCAGTAATTTGCTTCTTCCCCAATAGACAACTTCTGTCAACACACCGCAGATATGGTGCTATTCTGGTCATCCATTGTCAAAGATATGATCATCCTGTTTATTTTTAACACGCGGCAACACATAGAATCATATAACGGCTCACACGGGGCGAGGTCTTTCGGCTGTCACTTCCCACTAGTCTCACTATCAAGTGAGAAGTGTGACGGGATGTTTAGTAGACTCACTTCCTATAGACGTGTTTACGTGCGAAACACTGGTGGGAGTCATTTTGTCCCACCGTTCTTGAGGTCACTTCCGGTGCCTTATTGTTGCCTATGGTGACTCTTGTACTGGACCGAGGTCCGAGCACACAAAACACACAAAACACATGCCAGTTAAAAATCCGACCACTAGATTTTACACATCACACCACCCCCTCCATTCATAATTTTGCATAAATATTGATGAAATACAGTCAAAATCTGACTTAAAGTTACTCTTCTGGACCAATAGGCTGGCTGCTTCTACTAGTTATTCCAAAAGGAATGAGAAAATGGAACAGGTTGCACTGATTATTAAATCATGCATTTGTGGGTCACAGATCCGCATGGGAGCATTTGGGTTGGAATAGCACACCGCAAGTTACCACCATCCTTTGAAAAAAATAACAGGTAGGTGTGTGTTCCCACCGAATAGACATTTTGTAAAATAGTCCAAAACACGTCTAAACAAATGGCACCGGACGTGACGTTCAGAGACCGGAAGTACCACCCCCGAACTCGTCAATTCCATATAATGGACAACCAGCAATCACATTATAGTGATGAATATTATGAGTCATACTGAGAAATATTTAGGGACCCAGTGACAACAACAGAGAGAAGTTTGGGACAAAAAAAAGATCATTTAATTAGGTTTGTATTTTCAGTGCAACATTGTCTCTTGTAAACAATATTTGTCAAGTTCAGGTAAAAAGCAAATGAAGGGGGCGTGCAGTGGCAGAGTGGTTAGAGAGCACGTCATTCAGGCCACGGGTTCGCATACCCTCTCCGGCTTTTCTGCAATGTCTCCCCTTAACTCTTCATTCCAGTTTCCGATTTAATCCTGTCACTGTCTCTCAATGCGCCCGCCCCCCCCCAAAAAAAATAATACAAATAAAAACACAATCTTAACACATAAAAATATGGAAATATATATCAAATTGTGAACGTCATAACTAAAAAATTAATTATAAACATTTGTTAATGGACACAGAATTCAATTCACACTCGACATATGTGTCTTTATGTGTCTTTGCCAGCGGGAATCCACACACCTCCAGCTGCCTTCATCTCATAGACCAGGGCTATTCAACTAGCAGCCTGCGGGCCAAATCCGGCCCGCACACCATTGTTTTCTGGTCCCCAGAGCAATCCTAAAAAAAAAAAAAATTAAAATTATTTTCTCAAACGTGTTTTATCTATTCTGTTCTTTACCTCAACAGCACTATAAATGTGTTGTAGTTTAAGAGAGCGGTACTGTTTACCACTATATGTGTGTTGTTGTTTCAGATGTTGCTCGTTACAAACTCGAAAGAACCATTGTTGCATAGAATTGAAGACCTTTTAATGGGAAGTATGCTACTTTAAAAGTTGTGAAAATTTGGTGGTTTTGCTGTACAAATAGGCCGGAGGTTACAGGGGGAGGGCGGGGGGGTTGGTGCAGTCCGGCATCTGCTCCGGCCCCCGGCCCATTGGGCTTCTGACAATGCGGCTCTCTGAGCAAAGTAGTTGAATAGCCCTGGTATATAGGGTGGATCGCCCTAATGTAGGCCATCGCCAATTCATTGCACTTTTTAAATATATAATTTGACCCGAGCTTTTTCTCATGTTCAGCGTGCCAAAAGTATTTTCTTCGGCTGTCGTGGTAGCCCTAGATTGGGTAGTTTTCCCTCTTTTTTTCCTGCACTTCCCTGTCTCAGTACTATGTGGTAACGTAGTTTTCGCTGGCTGATTGGATCAGATGAACATGCTGTGTCTTTCGTGTCTGTGCCAAAGAAATGTTTGAGCAACGAAGAGCCACATTCATAATATTGTAGGATGTCCTGGGCAGCTTTTGTTAAACAGTTTAGAAGTTTAGAAGTCTTCATCGTTGATTTTCACAAATGTGAAAAGTTCTCCCTCTATACGCCCCCACCATTTCCAGTGGTAATAGGTGGTACTGCTATATTTTCAGACACAACTCCGGGAAAGCTCTCTCATGAAAAACTAATGATCTCCCCTGGAACTGAATCAAAACAGTGTATCCGTAGTTACTTAGGAAGTATGAATGAGGCCTTACTCTGAGAAGATTTACCGCTCAAAGTGTTTAATGTAGTTGTCAAAAACTATGGTTACTATTTTACTCTAAGAATATTTACCACTCAAAGTGTTTAATGTAGTTGTACAAAACTACGGTTACTATTTTACTCTAAGAATATTTACCACTCAAAGTGTTTAATGTAGTTGTCAAAAACTATGGTTACTATTTTACTCTAAGAATATTTACCACTCAAAGTGTTTAATGTAGTTGTACAAAACTACGGTTACTATTTTACTCTAAGAATATTTACCACTCAAAGTGTTTAATGTAGTTGTACAAAACTACGGTTACTATTTTACTCTAAGAATATTTACCACTCAAAGTGTTTAATGTAGTTGTGAAAAACTACGGTTACTATTTTACTCTTAGAATATTTACCACTCAAAGCGTTTAATGTAGTTGTGAAAAACTATGGTTACTATTTTACTCTTAGAATATTTACCACTCAAAGTGTTTAATGTAGTTGTGAAAAAACTATGGTTCCATTTTTTATTTCTGACTGTAGTCTAATTAGAACACTGTGCATCTGTAATGTAGTTGTGAAAAAACGATGGTTAAATTGTTTCTTTCTGACTGTAGTCTAATTAGAACACTGTGCATCTGCCTCTGTGCTTATGCTAGCTGTGCGTGTGCGCGGGGTCGTCACCTGTGTTCAGCTTGGCTGGATTTTATTGAAGAATAAAGCAGACAGTGTAAAGTGCACACAGGAAAAAGTTAGGGGAATAGATGAAGTATTTTATTGGTCCATAATAGATTCTGGTGCATATAAAAATGACGATATATTAGGCTGTATATCACCGCTTTCTTTTACTGCACTTTGCCGTAATGTATTCCCCCGCAGTTTGTCTCCAATGTAGAGCCGTAACCGCTTATTACCTCCACAAAAGCGGTGATCTTTGGATTGGATCAATGGCGTTTGAGTTTCCGTGTTTGTTTGTATGTTGGTATGTTTGTCTGTTTGTCTGAATGTTGTAACAAACAATGAATCGATTAATCTCATCATACCTATTTTTTTAAATGGGAGCGGTTATTAACCTCTTCACTCAGTGCAAGTTGCTTACTAACATTTACGTTTTAGTACAGCATGGAAGAGCGTACTCTTCCATGTTAGTTTAGTTTTTCACCCAAGCTTACTTGTTATCTTCATCGTATCGTTTATGTCGCTGTGGGGCTTGTTCAGCATCCAAGTGAATGGACAGGGCCATGACACTGGGAATGGATACTGGCATTGGGAGCAACATATATTAAACAAGTATAAGCGGAGGACAATTCACAACTAATGCAATAATTGATTAACATTGATGACGCCATGCACAGACTGTTTGCTCAAGTCTGAAATATACACTCCATTTGAATTGAATTATTCGGCCCGGTGGTGTAGTGGTTAGCATTTCTGCCTTACAGCTAGAAGGTCCTGAGTTTGTATCCCAACCCGGTCCTTTCTGTGTGGAGTTCTCATGTTCTCCCTGTGTCTGCGTGGGTTTCCTCCGGGCACACGGTTTCTCCACCAAAAACATGTTGTAGTTAACCTGCTTTATTCAATGCCCCTGGCCAAGGCGCTGGCTCAGGATCTGTAGTTGGCCCCCAGGTGCTGCGCACGCGGCTGCCCATGCGGCTGCCCACCGCTCCTCAGGGATGGGTTAATGGAAGGTAAAAGAAACAGAGACAGACAGCCCAACCCAAACGGTGCGCGACAACATCAATGAATGGTCAGGACTCCTGTACCTGGATCGACGCAACTGGAGAAACATGACCCATGTTGGTGCACAATCTGCTACAAGCAGAGATCACTGGCCGCTGGGGAACACATTTTCAATATGTTTAGTTTTCACAACCAGGCAGACAAGGCTAGTGAAGTCAAAATAGGATTGTCATCATGACACCACGATAAACATATAGAACTAGGCAGTAGGTTAACTAGGTAGTAGGGTATGTGTGCCACTGTCAACTTTGAAAACTACTCTTTCTATCTTCCTAATGTCCTACTCCCCCTTCTCTCTTTCTATCTATCTATCTATCTATCTATCTATCTATCTATCTATCTATCTATCTATCTATCTATCTATCTATCTATCGCTCTCCCTCCCCAGCTCTTCCTTTCCCCCTCTCTCTCTCTCTCTCTCTCTCTCTCTCTCTCTCTCTCTCTCTCTCTCTCTCTCTCTCTCTCTCTCTCTCTCTCTCTCTTTGAAGTTCTGTTTCTTGGTTGTTTGTTGCTCATGGCCCCACACACTGCACAGTATGGGACTGAGTGCGCGTATCTCTTTGTGAGTGTGAGTGTGTGTGTGTGTGTGTGTGTACGTCCATTTGTGTGTTTGTGGATGCATGTAGGTATGTTTAGGTGTGTGTTTGTACGTGTAGGAATGTGTATGTGTGTCTGTCTGTACCTGTGCATGTGAGTATGTATTTGTTCATGAAGATATGTACTATATGTGCCTCTGTGTGTGTGTGTGTGTGTGTGTGTGTGTGTGTCTAAAGGGTGTTGCACATGGATGTGTCTCTACGGGTGTCTCTGTAAGTGTGCGTGCATCATTGTGTGTGTGTGTGTGTGTGTGTGTGTGTGTCTTAGTTTGTGCATGTGTTTGTATCTGCATGTGCGCCTTTACATGCATATGTGTGTGTGCGTGTGTGCGTATATGTGTGTCGCTTTGTGTGCGTATGTGCATGGGTGTTCTTGTACGCAGGGTGTGTGGATCTCTCGTAAATCCTTCTTTTATGGCCCCTGTAACGGCCCCCCAGCCGCCGATCGGGGCTCCGTCGCACTGCAGATAGTTCCTGGTACATTAGGGGCCACCCGGAACTCACTGTGTTTCCATGTCGGTGTGAACAACATGTCGGCCAGTGCTGTAATGTTAATACTTAAAGGAAAACGCCACTGAAAATGTAGCTACACGCCATAGACTATATATAAAAAATTTTTGTGCCCGCGGACTGCACGCTGCCATTGTTGAAAGTACCTGTATATCCGGTACCAGGAGAGAGAGAGAGAGCTATACAGTATATGAGAGAGACACCCCACACGCTACTTCTTCCGGTGGTACTGTCCTCTAGGGGCGCTAACGACAGAGTCAGAATGAATGGGATCCTATGGGAGCTGAAATAAAAAATGTTAACGCCAAATCTGACGCGTTACGTGAAATTATGACCCCCTCACACAATGAACCGTTAATTATCCTGACAATATACATTAAAACATCAATTAGAAACGATCTTTAAATAGGTTAAAACAGGCTGCTAAAATTGGTAATTGTAAATCCCATAGGCTCCATGCTTTTGGTAGTCGACTCCGCCTATTCGACTATCAGAAGCACGCGAAAGTCGGCACGCCGGCTGAAGCGAATGCAACGTCCATATTCATATACAGTCTATGGTGCACACACTATGCATGCAGCGATACTAGCCCCATAGACCCCAACATGCGTGATGGTAGATGCAATTTTGTATAACCAAACTTTGGACATTTTAAACTGGATACCGGATTTTAATTAGCGATAAAAAGTTATTTTTTTGGGTGCAAGCGCCGTTTTTCATTCTTTATTGAGAGAGATAGTGACATAATTAAATCAGAAACTGGGATGAAGAGTCGGGGGGAGACATTGCAGAAAAGCCGGACAGGGGATTTGAACCTGCGGCACTGCTCGACCTATGGTCTGGGGGAAGCACTCTCTAACCGTTCTCTAACCGCTCTCTAACCACTCTGCCACCGTGCGCCCCCCATTAGTTGTGTCTATCTTCACACCTGTTTGGGTCTAAGCTATTCATTCGACCGTGCTAAGCTTAGATACGGAAAGAAAATATTTCAGTATGAGTTTTCGGTGGGGTTTTCATTTAAATAATATTGAAGGGGAAACTACGTCGCACTATCTGCCGCGACATGCCACACAGCATCTTAAGCGTCGAAATTGCCTCAAACGCGTTCACGCTGCGCTATTCGCTTTTACTTGCTAACATGCAGAAGTTAAAACATATCTTTTGGGGTGTGTCCAGCCAGAGGAAATTATTTCATGAGGTTGTATTGGATTTCAACTCAGAGTAATTGGACGTGGTAGGTTGTACTGGATTTGAACACAGAGTAATTGGACGTGGTAGGTTGTACTGGATTTGAACACAGAGTAATTGGATGTGGTAGGTTGTACTGGATTTGAACACAGAGTAATTGGATGTGGTAGGTTGTACTGGATTTGAACACAGAGTAATTGGATGTGGTAGGTTGTACTGGATTTGAACACAGAGTAATTGGATGTGGTAGGTTGTACTGGATTTGAACACAGAGTAATTGGATGTGGTAGGTTGTACTGGATTTGAACACAGAGTAATTGGATGTGGTAGGTTGTACTGGATTTGAACACAGAGTAATTGGACGTGGTAGGTTGTACTGGATTTGAACACAGAGTAATTGGATGTGGTAGGTTGTACTGGATTTGAACACAGAGTAATTGGATGTGGTAGGTTGAACTGGATTTGAACACAGAGTAATTGGATGTGGTAGGTTGTACTGGATTTGAACACAGAGTAATTGGATGTGGTAGGTTGTATTGGATTTGAACACAGAGTAATTGGATGTGGTAGGTTGTATTGGATTTGAACACACAGTTGCGATGTAGCTATTATACTATTTACTTACCGTGAGAAGCCATGCTGTGGGATTCATCCAAAGTAACATCATTGGAAGTTGTGAAATGTTGTTCTAAAATCGACATCCTTGTTCAGACTTGTGTGACCCTGTGCAGTGATTATACTAGTGCTCTCTGGCATTACCCACAATGCAGCAGGGGATTAGTGATGTCCACCAGTGAAATTAATTAGCCACAGTTTCCACTTTAGATCAACAGCCAAACACACACATTCACTGAAATACACATGCAATCACACACACATACACACACACACGCACACACACACACACACACCCACATACACAGGTATGGACCGATGCATACATCTGCATGTGTGTGTGTGTGTGTGTGTGTGTGTGTGTGTGTGTGTGTGTGTGTGTGTGTATGTGTGTGTCTGAGTGTGTGTTGCATCCATCGGAGTGTGTTCTCCACCCACGGTGAAATATAGCAACTCTGCTAAACCCGTCTTCTACAACCATCTCTATGTATCTCATGCTGAAATGTTTAATGGATCTGTACTGTCTGTCCTGAAATTCATTCATTCATGTGGATGTGTGGATGTATGTGTGTATGTGTGTATGTATGTGTGTGTTTTACTGTCAATATTTAAAACAAAGGTCAACTTTTGTCTTTTAAAGTGCGGCAACAGGAATCTTGTAAAAAGTTACGTTCAATGTTACTGCCTAGTTTCTAGTGTTACATTAACTTGACCACTTTTGGGACATAGCAGCTACTGCTTCTGTAACAAGTGAACCTCATAACTATATTTACTACAACATTGAGTTTGTCAGCACAAATGCAATTGCATTTATCAATGTAGTTCTTAAGTAGCCTACGCCCAGTATCGGACCGCCCAGTATCGGACCGATACCATTTATCTGACGCCGTACGGCGGAAACCGCCGGAATCTTCGTCTAAATCTACAATATGTAATATATATTGTATGAGAATATGTAATATATATAATATGGAATGTTTTTGTGAAAAAATGTAAGTAAAGTAAGTAAAACCCGCTCCCTGCAGTGTCAAAAGTATCTCTTCTCATCTGTTTAAATAAAATGGCCTGATTAAAAAAATGCCTTTTTCTGGTCAAGTGGAGTAAGGGGTTTTGCATCTGAACTCTTCAGTTACTACCCGAATAGCACCCAAACAATAAAATATTAAAATAATGAAATCATTCTTAATGTGTTCTTGCATTTTATAATTTTCCTCCACTACTATTAATCATAGACTGCATGTAAAAATTACACTAGTAACTTCTTCCCAACCCATGGGAAGAAGTTACTACCAAAAGCACTTTTTTTCCACAACAGTGGTATCAGTATCGGTTGGTATCGATATCGGCCAATACTACAGAGCCAGGTAACGGGTATTGGTATGGGCACCAAAAAATGGTATCGGTGCAACACAAAAAAACAACAACTCATGTTTATATTATGCAAACAATTAAAAAATGTTGATAATCCAGAAAGTTTGTACATAGACATGATTACTGCATCAATGAGGAATTACATCTACACAATCTACACAATATAAATACTGTAATACATTTAAAATCATTGCAATTTCGAATCCTATTTCACAGCCCCAGTGTGTGTGTGTGTGTGTGTGTGTCTGTGTGCTCACATGCACGTGTGTGTGTGTGTGATTGTGCACGCAAGGTGTGTGCATGGATATGTGTGCGAATGGGCATGTGGTCTACGTGTGTAATCAAAGAAGTAATAGTAATCAGATTACAAAAAACTGTCCTATCCCTAAACCTATATTGACGATAATCATAAGCAGATCTCTAAAAGTCTTCAGTCATCTAAAGCAACTCTGAAACATCTAAAACTAGAAGCACTCAGAGATTGCAAACCTGCGTGTACAACCTAGTGGTACAATAGAATAGTACTTTTAGCGCTAGCAGTATGTGTGGCAAGCCATTATCAATGAAAGTGCTCGTAGAGTAGCGGGATAGCGATTGACGTCACCGGCGAACATGCTCAGCACAAGCCAACTACATTTCCCAGCGGCCTTCACGACCCGGACGTCTGATCACATGACCGCAGTAAGGGCCCAGCAATCTAAGTCGGTGGTTAAGTATGATTATGTTACTTATAGGTTACAGAAATGCACCAAAATGTAATCACTTCTGCCGTTGGTTATTTCCAACAACTGTACAAAATTTCATCCAGATCCGTGCACAACTTTTTCAGTCATCCTGGCGACAAACCAACGCCACCAAAAACATAACCTACTTCCACAGTGCAGCCCCGACGCAGGTAACAAAACTCTGCCTCAAGGTATTAGTGGGAGGCCATGATCACAGTTGGGCATCATTACTTTTGACTGTGATCCCGTTATGTTACTTGTTATTGACAATAAAAAGTAATCTGTTACATTACTGGATTACTGATTGAAGCATGTAACAAGTTAGATTACTTTCAGTTATGGATAAAATAAAACCCAATTAAGAATAAGATTCATACCTGTTCTACAATAAAATACCAAATACATTTTGAAGCAGACTAAATACCCGTTCTACGGCGGTCGGAGACAAAGACGTGCGACAAAAGCGACCGTCCACATACACGGGAGAACGCAGTGGACATTCGGGACCCCCCCAGCGGGAAAGCACGACCCCGCCGAGGCGCCGCACCCAAGCCCGCTGACCGTAGCACAGCCGATCGAAGTCTGTTGTCTGTGTTGTGTAGGGATCCGTTGGGCTATTACCCTCGCGCAGGGAACGCCAGCATCGTGAGTGTCGAAGGGGGCGTTTTTGGTAAATATAGGCGTAGTAACGTCTAGCGAGTAACTTATCGCCTTAGAAACAAATGTAACTCGGAGCGGATCACCTTTCAAGGGGGCTGATGCGTTAGATTACAAAGTTGCTCAAAAAGTAATCCGTTAGTAATCTGTCCGTTATTATAACAGATTATACCCAACTCTGGCCATGATGCGATGACACCTACAATTGATCACAGAGTAAGGATGACCCATGTTGATGCACATTGTGCTCCAGGCAGAGATAGGGTAATATGATGTTGATGGGTAAGTGTGCGAGTACAGTACATTTAGTAGTAATTATTTGGTTTCCGATTACACCTGTAAATAAACTAATAAAAAAAAAAACAACAGATGCTTCCCATTTTTTTATTTTCAACTTTTTCTTGTCATAATTGCTGCTGATGCTGCTGCAATGTATGAATGTTCCGTCTGGGAGAAATAACACGTCTATTCAACCATTAAAATCAGCTTCTCCTGACAAACTAATTAGTTCATGTTCCTCAGGTATCCATTCCGTGCTGTTGTCTTATATGCTGTGCTATGCCTAAGTATAGCCCGGAGAGTAGGTATTAAAAGCATCTTTGTGAGTCTGTCTATATATATGTACATACATACATACATACATACATACATACATACATACATACATACACACATACATACATACATACATATATATATATGTACATACATACATACATACATACATACATACATACATACATGCATACATACACACATACATACATACATACATGCATACATACATACATACATATATGTATGTATATGTATGTATGTATGTATGCATACATGCATGCATGCATACATACATACATGCATGCATGCATGCATGCATACATACATACATACATACATACATACATACATACATACATACATACATACATACATACTGACTTACAAAGACGTCAAAAGACATTTTTATAATGTAGAAAATTGTAATCACATTTTTTCAGAGAAATCTAGAGATGTTCTTCTCCACATTATAAGCTGTGTTCAGATAAAATTTGTGGAGAATATTTGGTGGACCCGCAAACATAAATATAAATGGTTGGTGCTGAGAGACATTCCGTTCTCCCCACCTAATCAGAATTCTCAATCCTGGAATCAATATTATTTTTTTCTTTGTTTCCTGGTGGGCCTAGCTCACTCCCTGCTCTGTGTCTTGCAGACATCCGCTGTTCCCGCTGCTCGCCCTGCTGTTTGAGAAGTGTGAGCAGGCCACGCAGGGCTCCGAGTGCATCACCTCGGCCAGCTTCGATGTGGACATCGAGAACTTTGTCCACCAACAGGAGCAGGAGCACAAACCTTTCTTCAGTGAAGACCCTGAGCTAGACAATCTGGTGAGACACAGACTGGTTGTCCCCATCAGGGCTGCAACAATAGACGGTATATAAAAATGGACACCGCGTTGGTTTTGATGTCCGTGCCTACTTCTGGGTTGGTCTGGGAGGAGACCGGGCCCTATGGGAATTCCAATACAAATATTCCAATCTTAGCAGCCTGTTTTAACCTATTTAAAGATTGTTTCTAATTGATTTTTATAATGTATATTGCCGGGATAATTATCACTTAATTGTGTGAGGGGGTCATAATTTCACAAACGGGTCCAATTTGGCGTTAATATTTTTTATTTCAGCTCCCATAGGATCCCATTCATTCTGACTCTGTCGTTGGCGCCGCTCGCGGACAGTACCACCAGAAGAAGTCGCGTGTGGGGTGTCTCTCTCTCTCTCATATACTGTATAGCTCTCTCTATCTCTCCTTCAACAATGACGGCGCACAGTCGGGGGCTTCAACCTGACTTTGATGAAAGGGATGACGTCATGCACGCTGCGTCTACTTTATCTACAGTCTATGGATGACGTCATGCATGCTGCGTCTACTTTATATACAGTCTATGGATGACGTCATGCACGCTGCGTCTACTTTACATACAGTCTATGGATGGCGTCATGCACGCTGCGTCTACTTTATATACAGTCTATGGATGACGTCATGCACGCTGCGTCTACTTTATATACAGTCTATGGTTGACGTCATGCACGCTGCGTCTACTTTATCTACAGTCTATGGATGACGTCATGCACGCTGCGTCTACTTTATATACAGTCTATGGATGA
>OMKY01249026.1:0-20113 GCA_900302395.1 Bregmaceros cantori | reverse complement strand
CTCTCTCTCTCTCTCTCTCTCTCCCTCTCTCTCTCTCTCTCCCTCTCTCTCTCTCTCTCTCTCTCTCTCCCGCGTGTCTAACCCCCCGCCGTCGGGTCATCCACCAGAGGGCATTACATGAGTCAATAGACTTTAATTTGATTGCGATGTTGAGTATAATCTCAGCGAGTGGCAGGGCTGCAGGCAGGGAGGGATTATGGAGCTTGTTGTGTGTGTGTGTTGTGTCGTGTATGTGGTTCTTTTATAGTCTTATGAATCAGAAAAGAGTTGGTCCTTTCCCTTGATTAATTCCCATATTGTTGCCATGACAGCCCGCCTTATAGCCATGTGTCAAGAACAAGGTACTGGCTTAAGTTGTCTTCATTATTATATCTATATGAATAGCTAATCTGCTCCGGTCTACCAATTGATTCATCAAAGGGATGAATCAGGTGGGGGGGGCGCACAGTGGTAGAGTGGCTAGAGAGCACGTCCCCCAGGCCACAGGCCGAGCAGCGCGGTGGGTTTGCATACTCTCTCCGGCTTTTCTGCAATGTCCCACCCCCCGACTCTTCATCCCACCTTCCGATTTAATCCTGGTCTCTCTCAATAAAGAATTGTTAATATTTTTGGTAATTTTTTTGCCGCAAGTACCGTTTTACCTATCAAGAGTTTGGCGGGTGGTTCCCATAAGAATTTTAGGCTGAATATCACTTCCGGTGCCGTCCCGTCGCTGTGTTCTGACTCATCTTTTAACTTGGCAGCACACGCCTATTGCGTTATCTAAAAATGATGATGGTAACTTGTCTTGTGCTGTGCTATTCCACACCCAAATGTTCTAGTGTGGATCTATCCCACAAAGGCATGATTCCATCCAGTCTGTATAACCCGTTCCATTTACAATTTTTTTTATCCGATCTACAACTGAATGCAGCCATCCCATTGGTCAGGATATGTGTGTATGGTGCTACACCCTTGTCAAGGAGTCGTGTGTGTGTGTGTGTGTGTGTGTGTGTGTGTGTCATGGTGGACTTGGTGAGTGCACTGAAATGTAGTGCACTATATTTCAGTGAGCTGATTTTATTTTATTTTTTTAGTGCACTTCTGTCGTGGTTTGGTACCGTCTCAAAAGGTCTCGAACACCTCCGTTTTGCACTTGCCAGAAATTACGCTGCGACGTTGTGCTCCCAGTTTTACATGTCGTCAGAGGGCAAGGCTACAAAACTACAAAAGTTACTGAAATCGGCAGATATGACGTCTTTGTCTAAACGTAATCAACTAATTGATTATTTAATCGATACATTCAATAATCAATTATCAACGATTTTATCGATTAATTAGTTTCGGCTCTAAAGTGACCCCGAGGCACAGGATGTAAACAGTCCAATAACCACCCATACGTTGCCCTTCCCCTAGCTCCCGCTTCTTTCAGTTGTCTGTCAGCTCCACCAATGTACTTCCTTACTTGTCTGTGTGTGTATTCACTAACCTTTGACCCCACTCGCCCTGGCTCTAGTGCTAGCATGCCTGAGCTCTTCTGTGTAAACAGCAGCTTGTATACAGAAGACTCCCACACGTGTGTGTGTGTGTTATTGATGGCAGGAGACCAGAGGATTAACTTCCAAATCCCATCGCTGTAAACTTGCTGCAATGCCGTAGAAGGCACTTGTTGGGGTCTTTCCCCTAATTTTGAGTGATATGTTCTGCCTTCTTCTCGGAGCTTGCACTGGCCATCTGGAATTCCGGGCAAAACCCCCTAAAACGGGCTCAGCGTATGTGGGCTGGTTACTGGTTCTGATGTAGCCTGGCAAGCCAGAACCAAGAAATCCATGCATCGCTCGTGATGGGACCACCCGGTGGGTCTGGATCAACCAGGGAGACAAATTAGATTGTTGTCCCCGTTCTGTGTGGTTCTGTGTGGTCCAATTGGCAATTTGCGACCCTCTTTAAGGCAGGCGCTTTGTTTGAAATTCAGACACCACTTGTCACGCCCACTGCGCTGTGATACCTTAATTTGATTGATACACCTTTGTTCGAACCTGCTTAATGCAGAGCAAATGATTGTTCTTTTTGCATGCAATGTGAGATGATTGATTTTGTTCTAGCTTGCCAGGCTAGTCCTGACCGGCTGCCAAATTGGTGACAGTGGTCCATTGATGCGTTCTCAAAAAATGGTTGTGCACTCCATTTGTTGTTGGTTGAAAAATGTCTCGCCTTTCTGAGTCATGGATGGTATCGTGAACAGATCGTCAATTGTCTTTGCCGATGGTTTCCCGATTTGCGCCATCCTGCCTGGGATGAGTGGTTCCACCCCGCGTGCATGTGTGTGTGTTTTTGTGTGCGCGCGCGCTCATCCGTCCGGCTCCGTCTGACAGGTGCGTTCATTTGTTTGTCCACCTCTGTGAATACATCGGCAACCGTTGGTGGGTAGACCTTGGGAATATCGCTCAACTCTGTTCTGAGTACTACAAAAAATATTTGAATGAACTATTTTGCACGAGATTTCTACCTCCTATATCCAATCTTAATTTAGCCAATTTTGGGATTTTGGACAAACAAGGGTTTTTTTTTTTCCCAACGTATCCTTTACACGTAATTAGTTTTTGTCAGGTGTAACATTTGTAATGGCAGCTTGGATGAAGTGTCCACGTAGAGGATATTAGCCAGGTATCAGCTAGCTAAGCTAAGCTGTGAGCTAAAGCAGGGAACAATTCGGACACACTTTTCAGGAAGCATCACTGATTTATAGCCGATGGGAGCGGACTCCCGGTGATGTCACAGCTTGTAGCCAATCAGCATAATAAAGGCGTGACTATATCGTTTACATTTCAGTAACACATTACAGAAGTGTTGTTAGTTTTAATCAACAGTGCAGACTACTGAAAAAGCAACAATACTATAATATTTTATCTTTAACTGGACCTCTAGGCCAAAGTGTTCTTGGAAAAATCTATGCAACGTATCAATGGCTGCCAAGTCCAAAGGTGGATCTACTTTACTGGCCGGACACGATCTCATTTCTGTTTATGTATCCCGGCTTTCTCGGTTCCGACGCTGCTCCCAATAATAGCCTTTTATAGCTGAAGGTTCTTATAGCCATGTCGCAGAAACTTGTTAGATTAGTTTTACCACACTCTGCGGTGGAAATGGTTTTGGAAATGGATCCAATTTTTAAAACGGGAAGCGTTTGGCTTCAAAATCCCGCTGACCAGCAGACTGTTTCTCTTTTTTTATGAGTTTATTTTATTGGCAGGGAGTGATTTGCCATCTGAATTTGACCCACGGAAGTGTTGCACTCTGACCAACTCCAAGAGAACACTTGGGCAGGGCGCGAGAGTTTTGACTTGAGGGTTTAGCTTGGTTTTAGTGCAGCTTTTCAGCCTGCCTTGGGGTGTCTGAGGAAGGAAGGCTGTGCAAAAATCGATTTGAAATCTGATTATTTTGTCTTAAGGACTTTAAAAATATGCAAAATCGTCAAATTGGATTTTTATGTTTTCTATGATAATTGTCGTACATCAACACATGCCACTGTGTTTTCTCTGGTTGTGTTCTAAATTATAGATCGATCGGGGTAGAACTCACGCTGCGCGTGCCTATGCACTAAGTCACAGGCACCATACATGTGCTGGATTCGGGTGTCTGACTGTACCACAGAGTGAGCACATGAATTTCTTTATTTTATTTTTTTGAAAAATCTTAAATCAAGGTTTGAGTTGTATTTTTAAGCTAAACTGTACATCCCTACTGTCACGTCATATTCAAGAAAACAAATAATATTGATTACGTCATATGATTGCACAAGAGTATCCTCACAGGGTCAGCATTGACGAAGCCACCTGCTCGTTTAGACAAGCATTTTAATCTAAGCACTCCAACTCTTTAGGGAAGTAAAACATTGTGCATTAAGCAGACAAGAATCCAGGAGAAAAAAAACAGGACTTTAAGAAGAATAGAAGATCTGCTGCTGCATACCCAACACTGAACATCTGGTTTTCTGTCTGTTCCGGGCCTGTAACGGTCTGGTTATAGATAGTGTGGCGTCTGTTTTGTGTTATAAGGGTTTTGCTCGGACTGAAATGGTAGGTTTTCGTGTTTGTGTGCAAATGTGTGTGCGCCTTTGCAAACTTTGCATGCATGTTTGCGAGGAAGGGGTGGGGGGTTGGGGGGGGCTAAATTGAAGGTTCGTTTCGACCTCTACGGAATTCTCGACCCGTCTCGGCCTGTAGTCGCGAATGCATTCAGAAATCTTTTCTACAACGGAAGAGGGCTCTTGAGATAGGTGGGTCGACTTGTTGCATTGGATGCGAGCCCACAATGGCGTTTGCCCTCGGTGGCTCCATGTGATCATTATGACTTACGGTACTCCATACTTGTTGTGCCGCGAGATGAAAACGTTTTTTGTCAGACACGCTGGAGACACGTTAAATGTTACTAAATACCATTTTTAACCCGGACTAGAATGTCGACCGCCGCTTCCACCTGTGTCATTTAACAAACTGCCCATTTCCGTACACCTGGTTTTCTGCCGAGCCGTGCGTGATCGCACAGCAGTTGTTGTTGTTTCCACTTTGCAGTTCACTCGGCCTTTTCAAGACGCAGACGTAAAGTTAATCCGCGCCTTACGCTCTGTTCAACCACAGAACATGCAAGAACAGAACATGCAAGATACTCGCGTAATCTTTTCAGCTCTGAACACAACTACAGAAAATATTCTATCCATGATTTCTGCTTTGATTTATCGCTGCACCTCTATTGGGATACTGCCATTTTAAAAAATGTATAAGAAAAGAAAAGCTGCTTTTTTTTATATTACGCATTTTTATATTATGCAAAGTTACAAACTATTTTAAAATGCTTTCGTCTCTTGGAATTTCCTAATTTTTCCTAATTTTGGCAAGAACATGTTTTTTCGACATTCCTTGATAACTAAAATATCTGAGTGGTGCAAATCTGTGGCTGTGAGACACAACAAGTATGTTCTGAGGCAGTAGCCTGGCGAGCCAGAACAAGTGAATCGTCCACGCATTGCACGCAACTAGACCTATTATTTGGTCTGGTTTAAAAAAAAAAATCAAATGTCAATCAAATGAAGTTATCAAATCACAGTGCAGTGGGCGTGGCAACTGGAGACGATGGAGGCCCCGGGGCACTGATTGGACCGCCCAAATTTGGCCCACAATCTGAATTGTCTACCAGGTTAGTTGCGTGCGATGCGTGGACGATTTGTTGGTTCTGGCTTGCTGGGCTTCTGAAGTAAGTAGTGGGAAGTGAAGTCCTAGGCCTGAGTCTGGGAATTGAATTAGGGCCATTTTTTGCTGGAGCTTTTTTTGATGAGGTGGGAAAACAACCAGACGCTTTGGTCTCGTCGTCCGCCTCTCCCTTCAGGCCAGCCCAGTAACTCCCTCAGGCTCTGTCTGTTACTACCCAGCATGAAGGGAAGCCTCTACTAATGACCCCAAACACCTCCCTACCACCTCCCTCCTACCACCACCTCCCCACCACCAGGCACACCCACTCCCGTATAAACAACACCACAATAAATGCCACAGGCCGGTTGTAGTGTTCAACTCGGTGTCCATATCTTTTTGTAAATCTCATTTCTCATTCACGGGTTGGTGCATGTTGCATAATGATAATTTTAATACATTTGTCATGACACTTGCAGTGTTGTTCAAAAATGTTTTAGTTGTTTAATTTTCTTACAAAACAAGGAACTTAGAATTTGTTCTACAATACATTTGATCCAAGAACTAATATCCTTACTCTTTAATTTTACGTTGCAGGTTAAAAGTCTTGTGTTGCATGGCAAAGTTTTAATGAAAATGAATGAGTAATCAAATAATTAATTGAATTTTTACATCTCTAGTTGTCACACTGAGCTATTGACAAACTTTTGCTTTTGTTCTTTTTTACCTCCGCCAAGGAGGTTACGATTTAGTTGGGTTGTTGAAATGATTCGACTCAAACGGGAACCTCCACTTACGCCAATGAACAAACCACAATGACACATCGCTGTTTTGTTGGCAATAAGCGCATGTGGTTTTATAAGAAGTCTATGCATTCATCCTTTATTTATTCAGTAGTTGTTTCATTTGAGATTACAAGAGCTCTTCTTCCAGCAAGTCCTGTCACATCAAACATATACAAAAAAAGTAAAACGGAGTGTATAAAAACAGATAAACTAAAATAAGAGTTGTTGAGGTTTAGCAGAAGCAGTGTTTGCTTAAGCATTTGTGAAGCATATCTTTAAACGTTTACCGTAGGGAGTACGTACTTCCAGGTTGAAACTACAGATGTCTTAAGCAAACAAAGGGTTAAATAAGCATTGGAGATGGACCATGGGTGAAAGGTTCTGTGCTTATGAAAGGTTCTGGTTCTGGCAGCCCAGGGACGGGGAGGAATCCCAGGCACCGCCCCGTAGAGTACCAGGTCGCGTAAACCGCATTCCTTGTTAAACTCCCAAGACTCATTTGCAGATTTCCCCTGCGTCTCCTCAGCCTTATTAAAAAGCTATTAGTCGGGTAAAGTGCCTTGCATGCACTTTGGGGATGGTGTTAGCGGCTCATTTTACTGTCTTTTAAATGCTTGTAATTTTCTGTGTGTGTAGCTTGTATGGTGTTGTTTATTCATTTGCTTTTTATATGGAGTGTTGCATGTATGTACACATATTCGACTGTAAAAACGTGTGTGTGTCTTTGTGTGTATAAAATTTCCAGCTAGAGCTGCATGATTAGCGTTGAACAATTTTTAAGAAAAACATTGACATTTTGGTTTTTCTTCTGGAGATTGTCATTTTCATTTTCTCAGTTCTTTTAAATCTATGCGCCTCCATGACTCCACACAGTCCCCATCCCGACATGTGCGGTCCACCCCATTACTTAGACCTTTGTAGGGAACAACGCTAGCGAACATGGCTGAATTTCCACCCGCTCCGAAGCCGTTACGATGAGCGGCGTGGGATGTGATCCACGTAGAGTCGGCCATGGCGATGGATGACTAATCGATTATGAAATTAGTCGACAACAAATGCAATAATCGATAATCGGCAAGGAATTGAATCATTATTTTCAGCACTTTATGCTGGGACCACCATCTTTTGGTCAACACAAATTTTATATTACTTCATAATTTCAGAAAATCCAAAATATGATCAATAATTATTCAACATTATTGATAAAAAAATATGATTGTGGAAAAAAACATCAAAATATTAACGTATAAATAAATTGGAATGAGTGTGCGCGTAATGAGTAACTAAATTGGTGTACATTTGCTTGCTATTGTGAACCAAAATTGACCACATTTAAATTTGTCAAGATTAATTTCTATGTCGCTTTGAATATTTGGTATTTTTTTCAAGGAAAAATGTCCAACCGATTAGTCGATTAATCGTTTCAATAATTGGTAACTCATCGACTATTGAAATAATCGTTAGTTGCAGCCCTAAATGCGTGGGCGATTCAGTTGTCCTGGCTGGCCAGGCTAGGCAAATGCATGTGCGTGTAAAATTTCCTCCTGGACTCATGTAAACGTGGAGGGTGAAATATAACATTTTGCTTAGACTACAGTGTAGGTAGTGAGGAGGAGCAGACTAGACTGCAGGTCTGCAGGCAGTGTTCTGTGAAGGAACGCTGGCAGTGTGTCAGGCTGTCGTCGGCTGTGCACTGAATGGATGTTTTTGTAGTATGTGACTGTGTGTCCACTTGGGGAATTTAAAAAAAAAGACCTTCCTGAGGAGAACGTAGCGTGTCCTCTTCCTTGATTAGACCAACGTAACTATTTGGGAACTTGAAGGGGTCCACCGACCGTGCCCTGTAGTAAGGCTCCCCTGGCTTCTGGGAATTTTGGATTACTACATGACTGTATCTCCTGGTTCAACTGTCATTTGTTTAGTACTGTTATAATTAACTGCGCCGGGGCGTAGCCGCGAAGCAGGTTATGTTTTTGGTCCTGTTGCTTTGTGTGTCTGTTACCAGGATCACTGAAAAAGTTGTGCACGGATCTGGATTACATTTTTAAAAAATTACAAAAATTATTTTTTTGTAAAAAGTGGCTGATTAATCTATTTTGTCATTTTAATCGTTAGTAGGGGGTGTTGTTGGCGGAGTGGTTATGGACACCGCACCCCTTTCTCCTCCCCTCATCGGCTTGTCTGCGGTGTCTACCCCTGATCTAGTAATCCTATCCAAAAAAGATGGAAAACAGCTCTGGCGCCGGAAAAAATAACTTTAGAGTAAAAAAGCAATCTTTAGTTGCAAGGTCCAACCCTGAAATGTTCCATCTTATTGATATGGTTGACATGGAAAGTGGGGAGAGAACTGGGGAAGCAGACCTATAGTAGATGTCGGTTGGGTGTGGAGCGTGTGCCGTGAAATGAGACATGGGCACGCTCTGCCTGACCCATTGATCTATGGTGCCAACAGATGTCTCCGATTCTCCAAGGCTGCGCTAGAGTTCATGTGATATATGTCGTATTCTAACCTCTTCCTGCCCTTTGCTGCTGCTGTGCTCCTGCTCGAGTTCCACTGCCTCATTTCATCATTCAAAGTCATGTTTTCTTTACAAGTTTTGCAAAAAAAGTGGCCTTACTTTTTTTTTCTCAAATTATTTTATTACATTTCTACATTTTTTTTTTCCTTGACAAAGACGAAAAACAAGACTAACACCCATACATCCTATCATCATAATTAAGACAAGCGTTCATGATCCCAGTGTTCAAGCAATGGTTCTCCTTATTGTCCATTCAGGAAGTATCCATATGGTAGTTCTCCAACAGTTCCATATATGGTCTCCACAATTTTCCCAAGTTGTTAGTCTTGTCCTTTTCTATATCTGTTATTATATGAGATGGTCCCTTCGTCCACACCACATTTTTCCAGAAGAGCGTGGTTTGAAGAAGCCCAAAGTCTATAAGTTAGACTTTGGGCTAAGTCCCTACTTTGATGTATGTCGAACTTACCGTTGGGTTCGGGCTTAGTGCTATGAATCTTTTTTTATACGAATCTTTTTTCACACACAGGTAGTTGACCTACAAATAACAAGTTGATGGACTCGTACAGTGCTAACTCAGTCTCCTGAGTTCATCAGTCACCACTGATGTGCTGCAATTACTGTAGTCCGACCCTCAGAACCACACACCACCAGGGCGGGGGCAGCGCCGTTATGCAAAAACCAGTGGTCCCCTGCTTTTTAAAAATAATCTAATTAATCTAAACAGTCGAACAAGAACAGAAACCACTCATACACTCATCAAACACGCAGGGGGGAGGTCGTACTATGAAGAGGAGTTTGTCCAGGATGGTTCTAGCATAGCTTATTTTACACACAGCCGTTCTTGTAAGAAAGGATTTCAAAAATATTGTGTCCATACACAAAAAAAAATCTCCCTGCAATACACATGCCACACCAATAGGTGCGCTGTGGAACATCCATACCGGAACTATAGAGAAAGAAGTCTCTCTCTGTCTCTCTCTCTCTCTGTCTCTCTCTCTCTGTCTCTCTCTGTGCATCGCTGTTGTGAATGCTGTCTGTGTGGATGTGCGTGTATGTGCCAGGGACAGTGCTTAATTTGAAATTAAGCAATGGCCAGGGATACTTCGACAATAACGGCAACTGCACTCTATTGTATGCTGAGCGATTGGTTGGCATGGCCAGCACAAAGCGCCACTGAGCGCCGAGTCGCAAGCACCGCAACAATACACACTCCTCCTCTGTGGCGATTGGGCAGTGGCACGAACACCGCCTGGAGCGGCCCAGTTTAAAGCCACAAGCCGTGGGAGGGCGTTTTCCGATGAAGTGCTCAGCAATATGCTGGTGCCATGTGGACACAAGGGAAGTTCGGTATGAAAAAAATGCTGATGATCATGAGAAAATGCTTAGTGTAGACGGCACTTAAAAAGAAATTCTTTCTACAGTGGCCTTCTGGGGAGACATCGCCCTGGATGAAGACGACATGCGCATGTTCAAGGTAGACCGCGTTGTGGATATGGCCCGCAGAACCGTCCACACATTCAACCGCACAGCAACAGGTTTGGACCAACATTTTTTTAACATTTCCTTAAATGTCTCCTTTGTTGCCACCCAGAAGAAACGTTGCCAGTTTTACCTCGCCAACAATTGCAATCTGTCATATTTAACATGGTAACATGTTTTTGCTGAAGCGGCAATTTCGTCAAGGGAAATTGATTCTTTCACAAAGTTCAAAATTCTAAAAATGTTACTGGCCAAAATTATTCAAGTTATTTTCTTCCGGCGTCAGCGCCAGTTTTCATCTCTATTGGATAAAATTAGTCGATAACTGGGGAGGGGAGGAGAACTGGCGACAGACAATGTGGTAGACATGAATGGGGGCGCACTAGGTGTGGTGTCCATAACCACTAAACACCCTCCTGTTTAGTGGTTATGGACGTATGGCCGTTGGTTCTGGCCTGCCAGGCTAATCATGATCATATTACGAATATCCCCCTCTCTGCACTCTCTCAGTGGGTTTTAATTAAAATTATTAATACTTAAGGAATCTGTATATTAATACTGTAATGTGATTTGGGGAATATGTATAATATTATAATAAAACCTACAAAGCTTGACAAAACAAAAAATAAACGGTCTGCGTTTCGGGGATATGGGTTAACAGTAGTGTTGCACCGATACCATTTTTTGGTACCGATACCCTGGCTCTGGTAACTTCTTCCCAAGGGTTGGGAAGAAGTTACTAGTGTTATCGCGGTAATTTTTACATGCAGTCTATGAAGTAGAGTAGTGGAGGAAAATTATAAAAAGCAAAAACATATTAAGAATTATTTCATTATTTTTATATTTTATTGTTTGGGTGATATTGGGGTGGTAACTGAAGAGTTCAGATGCAAAAAACCCTTACTCCACTTGACCACTTTTTGAAAAAAAGTCTAGTGGAATATTTTTTTTAATCCATTTTATTTAAACCGATGAGAGGAGATATTATAGACACTGCGGGGAGTGGGTTTTACGTACTTTACTTAATTTTTTTCACAAAAACATTAAATTTACATCGTCTAGATTTAGACAAGATTCCCGCAGTTTCCGGCGTACAGCGTCGGAAAAATGCTATTGATACTGGGCGCTGGTACTCGCCGATACCGATACCTATCTCGATTTTTGATTTATTGCCGATTTCTTGAAGAAAAAAACAAGAAAAAGTACAAAATATATTGAAACTAGAAGTTTCATATTTCAAACGTTGCAAATGGTGTCCATTTTTCGAGTCAAGTAGAGACACCTTACCCTTTGGCTTAGGATTGACAATTATCAATGTATATACATATTATTCACACATATTACTTGAAAACAGACCAGTAAAATCATTATTATCAATGTTAAAAAAGGAAATACGATTTGACGATTTCACTTTTTCAAAAATCCTCTGAACAAAATAATGCAATTTCGATATCAAATGGATTTTTTGCACAGCCGTACCGATACCACAAAAAAGATACCGATAGCGAGTACGTCCGATATCGGTATCGGTGCAACACTAGTTAACAGGTGGGTGCTGTACTCTGCGAGTGTGGGTGGGTGCCGATCTCCGAAAGCGGACCCTTACAGGACTCTCTTCTACTGACAGCGTGGTCCAGACCTGTCAGGGCGAGCGGACCCGAGCGCGGATTGATTGATTCTGCACATTGTGTCTCCCCGGGGGCCTTTTTCTGTGACTGTTACTGTGCTTTCCAGTCAGACGTGCGTCAAGACGCACAGGAATTTCTAGGCACACGTGTCAAAAGATGAGCTTTCCATGACCGTCCGTTGACTCAACAGGGCCCTGTGAAACAAAAAAAACCCTCCTGGAGAGTCTGAGGGTAGTAAGTATGGGTATCCTCTTGCAACAACCGTCTTCCTTTTTTCTTTAACTCATTCAGTGCCAGAGGTTTTCTGGTTTTATTGCCCCCAAAAAAATGATTGACTGCAGTATCCCTATCTAGCGTCTAGATGGCGCCATACACCTCTGGGGCCCAGTGTCTGCCTCAAAAGCTGCGGTGCATACCGCCACCTAGCGGCCACAGTCTGCATCCCCTGTTCTGGAGGCAATAACTAAAGAATGGAAACGGGTAGAAACAAGTGTTTAATAATAAACTCTGAAATTTGCTTTTGCTTTCCCTTGTTTTGTTGACAGGACACACAACTTGATTTTCTATGGACCTTGACAAAAACCTGGCACTGGTACGAGCCAAATTTGAAAAGCGCTCAACAGTAAGGGGCGTAGGCAGATATCAGAAAACGGGTGGGCCCAAAATGTGGGGTTATAAAGCTGAGATATTGTCAGTAACGTGTTTACTTCAATATTAGTGCCATTTGAAGTAACTGATAAGCTACCAAGTTCATTATTAGACATTCATTAGAAAAACTCTGTGACCTTACAGCCATATATTATAGCATGATTCCTGCGATTCAACAGTAGATGGTACTGTTCATCCGCAATTCCTCGCCAATTTGTCATTTAACAAAGTATTGATATGTTTTGTCTATTGAATGTTTTTTCCCTCTTTTGATGGTTAATTCTATCAATAATCAATGTGGGCTGGCCAGGTCTATTATATGGCTTGGAAACTTGAATGGACAGCAATGGTCAGTTTGTTCAATTGTTGGGATTTAGAACAGCTGGCAAACTTATTTAAATTCTCCCACTGACTAAAATAAACGTCAGCCTTTTCACGGCTGCTCGGAAGTCAATAGGAAAGTGTTGTGTGTCTGTGCGTGTCTGTGTTGTTCCTGTTGTAGTCAATGAAAGTGGCTTGTGTAGAACGCCTCCTCGTAGACGCTGAAGCCCCCAGTGCATTGTGTATGTGCAGTCATCGATGTAAGTCACTTCCTTTTCACAGCGTGAGTGTGAGCTGCCCGCTGGTGAGTCAAGCAGTGGAACTAATTAGGGTAGCAGCTTTTTGCTAGTGGTGGCCTAGATGGTAGGATTCATTGTAATTCACCATATTGCATATAAATGAAGCCCCTTTTCCACTGGCTTACTTAAGGCCATCACGGCGCAGTTCACATGCACATCCACCCCGAAAATCGCTTCTCCGCAAGGTCAAGTCGACCACGCCCGGTTTCAGGACCCTTTGAGATGTGGGTCTAGAATCTAGCTTTCCTCGGCGACCAAACTCCGAGGGGGTGACGAAACGTGGCCGGCCAATCACAGGAGGGAGGTTCCTCACTCTGTCCTGGAAAAGGTCCTAGCTAGGTGCTAGTCCAGGGGTGCGCGCCTTTTGACTGTATTGGCTTCATATTCAAATCTTGAATATTGATGTTCTCCATGTTTTTCTCACAGGATCGTCAAATAATCGGACGCGGACGAGCCGACTAAGGAACAGAAGCAAGCGAGCGGCCACCTCTAGACCAGAGCGTGTGTGGCCCGAGGGGGTCATTCCATACGTCATTAGCGGAAACTTTAGTGGTAAGTCTGCAGTACTCAATTCAAACATTGCCTTGCACACTTGTGCAATGCAATAGCTCAGCCCTAATCCTAAATGAGGGCTGTACTATTTTGCCTCAAAATGAAATCCTGATTTATTATTATTGACATTGCAGAAAAGCCAGAGAGGGAACTAGAGCCCCCCCCCACCCCGCACGCTGCTCGACCTGTGGTCCGCGCGCCGCGCTCTATAACCGCGCTGTCACCGCACGCCCCACGGCCACTTTTAAACTGACGATGTTAAGCAAATATCGCTTGCTGCCTGTTCGCTTGGCCACGATGATACCAGCAAAATGTCTGCCGCCGCCAAGCCGTAAAGTCACCGAGCAATAGCCCTATTTAAAAAATAAAAAACAAAAAAACGAAAACTACACTTTTGGCAGTGTAAAGGGCCAGCCAATTAAAACACTGCGACATTGTCTGCTCGCGCCCTATTGTTCTGCCAAGCTAATCTCTCACTCACACGCTGCTCCAGGGAACCAGCGGGCCATCTTCCGACAGGCCATGCGCCACTGGGAGAAGCACACATGTGTGACCTTCATGGAACGGACGACCGAGGAGAGCTACATAGTGTTCACCTACCGTCCCTGTGGGTGAGTCTCTTACTTCCTATCTCCCACACACATACGCATCGCACGACGCATTGCACATCGATAGACGCTTGCAGTGGGTCTGCTAAAACCAGGGTCGGAAAATTTAAAATGCACAATATAGGAACTTTAAAAACAAACTAAATTTTTGCGTTCCGAACTGGTTCAGGACAGTTTTTTTTTTTTTTGGTGGAGGTCGGAACTGTTCCGAGAACTTGAACGTTAAACAAAGGCCAGCCTGAAGCGTTCAGAACGGAACGTTTAAAAAATAATTTGGTTTTCAAGCCCTGAATTTGACAGTTGCTACTTCTGAAGTTATGAATCGGAATTAAGTTTATTGCCATTGTCGATGATCACATTCTATATACAACACACATTGTAACAAGGGAACTATGATTAATGTACAGGGGGTCATTCTATATACAAGACACATTGTAACAAGGGAACTATGCTCTATGTACAGGGGAACAGTCTATATACAAGACACATTGTAACAAGGGAACTATGATCTATGTACAGGGGAACAGTCTATATACAAGACACATTGTAACAAGGGAACTAGGGTCTATGTACAGGGGGACTGTCTATATACAAGACACATTGTGCTTGATCTGTTTTTTTTGTGCGCACAGAACTTTATTTCCTAATCTGTCGTCGACAGTCTCTACATTTTCACTGTGTATCTGTAAGTGGATGAGCTACCTTTTTTCCCTGTTCGGGCCAACTGGCGTTAGTCGGCAGGACATTTTTAGCAGCGTTACAACAGGCCGCTGCAGAGCAGGGAGAGGCAGCGGCGGTTTAGCGGTGGGAACTGCTGGCTGCCAGATCAGCGCTACCAGTGCCCCCCTCCACCACCCCCACCCCCTGCTGCCTCTCCATCCATCCCCTCCAGCCTCCCCCGTGTCCTGCTGCTGGGTTCAGGGTGTGGCCTCTGGAGAGGTTTGCTGGGCGCACCGTAATTAGAGAGCCCACTGGCTAGCCCACTTGGGTCAGTCTATACACACGGGTACATGTGTCTGTGCGTGGCGCACGCGCGGACGACGCGCAGACATGGATGTGCGTGCGAACACTAACCGTTTCATGTCAGAGAAAGTCTTATTCGTCCTTACAGCCCGGGCCTCGGCGTATACCTTTTTAAGCACATGCGTACACTCGCATACCCGATGTTACTGGGGCCGCACCGCAGACATGTGCGTTCACGCGTGCGTGCGTGCTCGCTCCGTCAGATGAATGAATATGCCTCCTGTGCGTCCGGGGGCCAGCGAGGTCCAGGTCGTGCGGCCGCTGCACCTTAGAAAACACTGACGGCGCTGTTAGTGGAGCGGAGCAAAGTAACCGTTTCTGTGGTGATGACATCCTTCTCTCTGTCTGTCTCTTTCTCCGTCTCTCTCTCTCTCTCTCTGCCTCGCTTTCTCTCTCTCTGTGTCTCTCTATCTCGCTTGCTCTCTCTCGCCCTCTCTCTCTCTGCCTCGCTTGCTCTCTCTCTGTGTCTCTCTATCTCGCTTGCTCTCTCTCGCCCTCTCTCTCTCTGCCTCGCTTGCTCTCTCTCTTGACAAAACGTGATACGTTTTGGTTTTCATATGTGGCCCCTTTTTGGGCTGGCGTATGTCGCTTTTACCTTTGCACTTTTAGGGTGGCGCGGTGGCAGAGTGGTTATAGAGCGCGTCCCCCGGACCACAGGTCGAGCAGTGCCACAGGTTCTAATCCCCTCTCCGGCTCTTCTGCAATGTCTCCACCCCCTCCGCCCGACTCTTCATCCCAGTTTCCGATTTAATCCTGTCACTATCTCTATCAATAAAGAATGAAACACGTTGCAACAAACACTAACGTGCTTTGTGTGCTTTGCCGTTTCTGTTGCGCAGGTGCTGCTCATACGTGGGACGACGAGGTGGCGGACCTCAGGCCATCTCCATCGGGAAGAACTGCGACAAGTTCGGCATCGTGGTGCACGAACTGGGTCACGTTATCGGCTTCTGGCACGAACACACGCGGCCCGACCGTGACGATCATGTCAGCATCATCAGGGACAACATCCAGCCAGGTAAGCTCAACAACTAATATGATAATATGATAATGCAAGCAGGCTCACCTGAACTGCATTGTAGACGGCTGATTCCATCCATTCATCACAGCAAGTCGCTTGGGTCCTAAAAACCAAAAAACTATAACAAATGCTGGGCAAATCCATCGACACGGTCAGAAGATGGACCAAACAAAAATTTGGTCATCTGGAAAGAGTTGGCCTAAAAAAACAAAACAAACCCTAGAGCATTAACATGCAGAATCTGGGACAAATTCTTCCGTTTAAAAGTTAAACGCCAAACACCTTAAGTGGCGGCTCTGGACGCAGACAACATCCATGGTATTTATTAGGGGTGCACCGATCACGTTTTTTTTGCTCCCGATCCTTTAATTTTAAGGATCGGCCGGTTCCGATATCCGGTACCGAGTGCCAATCCCCGACATAGAGACGTGATCCTGCAAAAATTGGTAGTAGCCAAACTATTTGCCGCAATTGTCAATTTAACTAATAGTCAAAGTAATGAACAATCGTTTGGCATGCTCCCCGACTTCATTACCGATCCTGATCGGGAAAAAATCACGAGTCCCAATCCTTGGAAAAAATTCTGATCGACCCCCGATCACCGATCTGAGGGTCGGATCGGTGCACCACTAGTATTTATTTATTTATTTATTTGTTTATTTTCTCATTGATTAATATGACAAAATCATGTAAATGGGCCAGAGTTAGCCAACGGCTAATTTCCATCTGTAGTCCCTGGGCAGGTCAAAAATGGTGAGAACAATACTTTTCTAGATGTAAAATCCATCGTATAAGCCCGTTCCAATAACTGCTTGCAAATGACTTTCTGCATGAAGCGTATGAGGTGGATTTAATCTAACAAAGTTATCTTTGCTGAGCAGGGTTTTTGCAATAAAAACTTGCCCTTATCAAAGCTGTTTATATTATCATAGTATAAAGCCATTTTAATTGGATGAGTATAGCGCAGTCACTTTTTTCCCCCCCACCACATTCATGTCAGAGTTCATGCACACGTTGCATATTGGCAGGACAAGAATATAACTTTCTGAAGATGGAGCCGGGGGAAGTGGACTCTCTGGGGGAGACCTACGACTTCGACAGCATCATGCACTATGCCCGGAACACCTTCTCCAGGTACTTTCAAAAGGGCTCTTTGTAGGGCTGTAAGATTTAGCTAAAAAATAAAATCCCGATTAATGTGTTTGAAATATCGATTTCCGATTTTTTTTTTTTTAAACAAAAAAGGGCAAAATATATCTAATCTAGAAGTTTCATATTTCAAACTTTGCAAATGGTGTCCAATTTAGAGTAGAGTAGTAGAGTAGTAGAGACACCTCACCCTTTGGCTTAGGATTAATACAATTATCAATTTATTTACATTTTATTCACCCATATAACTTGAAAACAGACCAGTAGTATCAATGTTAAAAAGGAAATCTGATTTGACTTTTCCAAAAATCCGATTTCGATTTCAAATCGACTTTTTGCACAGCCCTAGCTCTTTGTAATGGGGGTGTTGTTGGTCAGCCCAGTGAGACTCCGCTCGGCGGTGAATACTCTGTATACAACACCTCACCACCGCCAGCAGAGTGGACTCCTCCACTGCTACTGCCGTACCAAATCAGCGCAGCTGCGCTTTGTGGAGACCGCCCTACCGTTTGGGGGGGGGGGCTGATCGCCATCAAATCTTATCATATGCTTGTACCTCGACCTCTGACCAATTATAAATATTGTTGTGCCATCGTTTGACTTGTCTGCCTCTACTTCTCTTACTTTCCATCAATCCCTAAAGGCAGAGTTTTCCCCACCTCTAGATATAATTTCCAAAAGATGAATTAAAATTGTATTTTTATTGGACCTTTTTAAAAAACAAAAAAAATTTCAGCAAGCCTCTAGATCATTGGCTGTATATAAATATGGATACGCATTTGCTTCAGCCGACGTGCCGACTTCCGTGTGCTTCTGCTAGTCGAGTGGGCGGAGTCGACTACCAAAAGCACGGAGCCTATGGGATTTACAATAGAAATATACCAATTTTAGCAGGCCGTTTAACCTATTTAAATATCATTCCTAATGGGTGTTTTAATGTATATTGTCGGGATAATTCATGGTCATAATTTCACAAAGGCATCAGATTTGGTGTTAATATTTTTTAGTTCAGCTCCCATAGGATCCCATTCATTCTGACTCTGTCGTTGGCGTCCCTAGCGGACAGTACTACCGGAAGAAGTTGTGTGTGGGGTGTCTCCCTATCATGTACTGAATAGCTCTCTCTATCTCTCCTGGTACCGGATATACGGGTACTTTCAACAATGGCCCGCAGTCGGCGTTTGTTGAAAGCAATGGGATGACGTCATGCACGTTGTGTCTACTTTATATGCAGTCTATGGTCTAGACATTTATGGATGAAACACAACTGGACTGGACTGACTTTGGATATTTGGTTGACACCATGGTACACAGTAAATATGACACACCCCATGAGCTGCATGGCGTGCAGAATAGTGTGCTGTCTCGCTGTTCTCACGTTATTAGTTGAGAAGTAATTACGCAGCTAAAGTCGGTGGTAAAAACGCCCGACGACGCCCATATTTCCACACCATCCAATTAACGCTTGCTGATCGTGTGCCAGGTCAGCGCCTTTCTACAGGGCAGCAGACCCCCTTTTTATAAACCTGGTCCCCCCCCTGCGTGGCGTAATTATGTTGTCGTTTTTTTCCCTCTACCTCTCTAGAAATTGGACAATGGTTTAGCGTGCCTTTCCTATGTTTCCTACAGAGTCTGCCTAAAACGCAGACTCTGTAGGTAGAATCGGGCTGTTCTCACAATAATTGCTTGAAAGGGTGACTATTGAAACAATTGTAACGTTTAGGCAACAAATCGGTTGAAACCCTATTTTTCTTTTCAAAAATACCCCAAATAGTTACATGAAACCATAATTACAAGATGTTAACCCCTAGGTGCTGCAAAAACTATTATACAAGTTCTTTGACAAGAAATCTCTCTCTCTCTCGCTTTATCTTTTTTTCTCTCTTCTCTCTCTCGCACTCTCTCTCTCGCTCTCTGCTGCGTGACCGCGACGAGCCAGATTTGGCTCGCCGCTGGAGCCTGCTATCCGGGGTAGCCTGCGCTGGGTTACTCGCGCCGCGCATCGCCCGGTTACGTGCGGACCGCACATCACCGGGTGTAAGGACGCTGCCATTTATTCCGATCCACTTGAAGCTGATCTGCCTGTTCTACATGAGCATGTTTGAGGCTTGTTGGTACCATGTAAACAGGGCTACTGCTCACTGCCGCCTGGAAACACGCTCTATTGAACACAATGCGAAAATGGCTAGATTTGGGGTCGCTGACACACTCGTAATGATTAAAATGTCCAGGTGATCGACACAAGCTTCGACAGTCATCTCTGACAGTTCTGTTCATCAGACGTCCCAAAATCACACACACACTATGATACAGATCGTTCCAGGCTGAAATCAACAAAAAGCCTGTGGGGATGAGAAGACCGAACGTCCGATTTTCCACGAAACGACGTCCTATTCCGTTTCTTGGGAATCTGTTCTGCGCTGGGCTTCGCCGATCAGATCACACGCCCGCATAGGTGCAGCAGCGAGGGAGTCTTCAGTCCCATCTCGGACCTGCGGTGCAAGGGAGTGTCGAGGCGCACGCTAATTTGGACGCTTGGAAGCAGTGTAACCATCGATGAACAGCTGCTTCAACTCAAAAGCTGCAAGGTAAATGCACTTTTAATAATAATAATAATAATAATAATAATAATAATAATAATAATAATAATAATAATAATAATAATAATAATAATAATTATTAATAATAATAATGTATTATTATAAATAATTAATTTAATTAATAATAAGTAAAGTTTATTTGTATAGCATTTTCCCTGCAAGGCAGCACAAAGTGCAAACCTACACACACACACACACACACACACACACACACACACACACACATTCAACACACACGCATATATATATATATATATATATATATATATATATATTATATATACACACACACACACTGGACACAGAAACACAA
>OMKY01249025.1:0-14639 GCA_900302395.1 Bregmaceros cantori | reverse complement strand
ATCCTAAGGCTCGGGTGGCACATGAGTCACGATGCAATGAAAATGGCGGTCTTTAAAGTTTGAGAGAGGACGAGGTGGGTGGGCTTTGAGCGGGGCTTTGTAGAGTCTAATTGACACAGTGCCTTGTAACTCTGCAAATTAACACCAACACTAGTAAATATTCAACTCCCTCCGTTGTTGTGATAACTCCGAAAGAGTCAATGAACTCTGACACTGCATATTCAACATTGCAAAATGTACTGTGCACGTGCAGCAAGTGGGAACCTGTCCGAGCGATTTTCAGCATAAGAAAGAAATAAGCGAAGGCCATTACCTGTGGCTCACTCTATATATTCTGCAGGCTGCCATTGTCTCAGCCTACTGGCATTTTTCCTGGATTAGAGGCCAAGTACCATGCTCGCTATTTTGCCATCTAATAGCTAACCATGCTACCTATTAACCAAGCGGTTAAAAGTTTAAAAGCTAGGGGGTGTGCGGTGGCCAAGCGGTTAGAGAGCGCGTCCCCCGACCACAGGTCGAGCAGCGCCGCAGGTTCGAATCCCCTGTCCGGCATTTCTGCAATGTCTCCCCCCCCAACTCTTCACCCCAGTTTAAGATTAGTCCTGTCACTATCTCTCTCAATAAAGAATGAAAAACGGCGCTTGCGCCCAAAAAATAACTTAAAAAAAAAAAAGTTAAAACGCTACTAGACATGTTTGTGCGTACGTTTTGCTTTCATCAGCTCAGCTACCGCAATTTGCAACTCAACTAAACTATAGACTCATCTCCAAACACCACTGTTTACTGTTTTGAGATGGGCCGGCTGATCAATGATTACAACCCTCGGTGTGTAAGCGAACGTCTTGAGTCGCTATATACTCGTACAAGTTAATGCCATCTCGTTATAAGATCAGTTGGGACGGCCCGATCGAACCGAGTTGTACAATGCGGTCTAACTGTGTTGGACGAAATTATTATTATTTACGTGATCTTCAATTCATGTTCACATAATTCTGCCAGTATCTCTGGCATTTGAGAGAGAGTAGAAACAACACTCTCCTTTGACTTAAAGCCTAGTAAGCAATTGTTATTTGTGAACATGGCTAAAGACTGGGCGCTTGTGCAGTAAGCAAGTACACAGAGATCCAGCACACCAAGCACGCACCTTTAACATGCATTCATACATTCCTTCATTCAAATTGTTCAGTGGTAGTTCTAATAACTACCACCAGGAACACCATGTAGGTAAAATGTAAAGGCGAAATTCTTCCTCAGCATTTAACCCATCCCTGAGGAGCAGTGGGTAGCCACAGTGCAGCGCCCAGGGGCCAACTCCAGATTTCTGAGTGTCTTGGCCAGGAGCACTGACTAGAGCAGGTTAACAGCAGGAAAATATATACATTTTTAATCTATGATTGCAGTTTGAAGTTTTAATCTCCGGAGTGACGCTAACCGACTGATGTTAATTTAATGATTCTCTGGAGCAATCCATGAATATGTAGTAGAATTGAGGCTATTAGGCTCTTAAAGTTTCAATTCTGTAAACTTTTCAGAATACTAAATGCACACATTTGCATTTAGGAGTATTGCTGAAGCAATAGCCGACAGGGAGGAGAGAATGGAGGGCTTTTTTCTTCACAGCCTGGGCACGAACATATATTGATTTATAATAATGGTCGTGTTAAGACAATGTATATTTTTTGTAATTCAGTTTTAGAAGTGGCGGTTGTGGGGAAAAGTATTGCTTAGCAAAGGTTGACGAGATAATGGGCCAGAATTTTAGCCTGGCAAGCCAGAACAAATGAATCGCCCACACATCGCACACGACTAGAACGATCATTTGGTCTGGATTAAACAGACTTGGAACAAAAAAAAGTGTCAGTCAAATGAAGTTATGAAATCACAATCGTTGGTTGGACTTGGATCACTCAAATGTCACAATCTGATTCATCTGCCCGGTTGGTCCAGACCCACTGGACTGTCCCGTCGTGACGATGTGTGGACGATTCCTTGGTTCTGGCTTGCCAGGCTACCAGCAGTTTTGCTCAGGGCAGGTCCCCAAAACGTATGAATGCGTTTATCAAGATGCATTTCCTGGCTGCATCACGATACAGCTTCCCACCACTAGGAGGCAAAAAGGCACCTCTCAAGATCATGGCTCCATTAGTCTAGCGAACTTTTGATTAGCGTCGACCTGTTGGAAATACATTGGAGAATGGTATAGATAACACGGTCTGACGAACCAAATAAGTGATTTTCCAGTGTGCTGTGGTCATCCAGAGGAGAAGCGTACCGGAAACCAGCTGAATAAATAAATAGTAATAAATAATTTGGGCATAGGATAACCGAGTAACTTGTAAATGCAAGGCTTTTAACCCTTTCAGCGCCACAAGCTTCCACGGCCGTCAAGTCCAACAGAAAATAAATGCTGTGTCTCATATGGTGCACTACACTTAGTGAACACCATCAATTTGCGCTACCAATTTTGCAGCCAGCAAATTCACTACATACAGCCCATATGTGGCGCATGCACAGCAATACAATCACAAAATAAAGATGATGCTGAAAAGGAGTAGGAAGAAGTAAAACTTATTACTCCCACCCCTTTTGTATCTTCTTCTATATATATACATATATCATACTTACTATATGTTCTTTATATTATATATATATATACTAAAGTGCACTAAAACTATCCGACAAAACACTGCGAAAAGTAGTGAGCATTGATGACGAAGCAATATAACCCATAATGCATTGCGAGACACATTAAAAATGACCTAAACTACAAACATGGCATGGCGGGAGTCAATAGTGAACGACCATGGCAATAGACAAAAAGGTGCAAGTACTTTTGACTTTTTGTGATGATTGTTGAGTTTTATGTGTTAATAATAATTTCGATGGTGCCAACTCTAGTCTCCGAATTCTCGGCTGTTGCTGTTGAGTGCACTATATAGGGAGTAGGGGATAGGGAGGGTACTAAAACATAAGTAACAAAAACATAAAGTGTGTCATTTGAGACTCAACGATACTCACTGCAAAAGACAAGAGAAATAATTTTTTGAATGTCAAAAATTGTAATCACAGAAAGTAGAGATGCTCTTTCTTGCATTATACCTTGTTTCTTTCGGGGGTCAGGCACCATTCCGAAACAACTCCATTCCGATCATCCGCCGCAATTCATCGGCTGGTGTTATATTGGATCATCTTAGCACATTATCAGGCGTGATGTGATGTTCGGATCCCAAAAAATGATCTGCTTATTTTGTTAAGGTTATGTTAGGTTAAGGTTAGATGATGGTTATGTGGTAGGAGGTTAGGGTTAGGTTTGGGATAAGGGGCTGGGGTTTTGGAGGCCGCTAACAAAATAAGCAGATCGTTTTTTGGATTTGCACTTTACCTCGCAATTCAGAATGGAGGCCTGTAACCATTGCCTTGAGATAACTTGAGATGTTGAGAGGTTGACATGAAACAGTAACGTTCCCAACCCTGGATATATTGTTATCTCCGTTTCCCAGGCCTTGTTTATTTCATGTGTTCCGCCATCCGCTGTGAGTGAGCACTGGGCTGTGTGCTTCTGTCAGGTATGACAGGAGAGCCTCGCCTCAGTGCATCCATCCTGATGCTGCTGACGTTAGACAACATGGGGAGCACACCAGCAATGCCTGGAAACATGTCAGCCTGGCATGAGCCGTCAGCTTGTCTCCAAGGGTTCGTACCCTATCTTCTAAAATCCATATGTTCCGGAAAGTTATGAATCGCTGAGTCACATTATTCGTTGAGCCACAGTAGAGTCACGAGTTAACCTCAAGATTAATCCTAACCCCTACTCTAACCCTTAAAATAACCCTAACCCCTAGCGCTGCTGTGACTAAATAACCTGTAACGACCTGACTTGTAATGACCGTTACAAAATGTCTATCTTCCGAAATCCCTGTGTTCCGAAATTAAGGAAGATAGCGTTTTTGGAAGATAGGACATTCACCGTCTCAGTGTGAAGTTTATAGAGCTGCAACCGATTTTATAATGTTGAAAATCAATGATATATTTATCTTTATCTAATTTGCAAATTGATTAAGCTACTTTGATTTAATTGTTTCACTGTTTGGTCCGTCCTCTGATCAAACTTGTCAAATATATTGTAATGAGATGCACCAGCGCGGTGCATGCTGGGCTGACACCGTTGGTGTCTCAGCATGTACCAGCGCGGCCCTTAAATAGAGTCCGAACGAACCTTGGCAATAGCTGAGTTCAGCTATTGCCGATGTAAGTTCCTCCATTCCCAGCTCCTCCACGAGGGACAGCCTTTCGTTACAATATGCTGTTCCCTAGCCCGGCAAGCCAGAACAATCTACTTGTTTCTGCATCTCGAGTTCAGATGAGAGATGCAGATGGGAGAGAGAGAAAAAGAAAGAGAGCGAGAGAAAGAGGGAGAGAACGAGAGAGAGGGAGGAGCGAGATGGAGAGGGGGAGAAAGGGCAAGAGAGAGAAGGAGATATATAGGAAATGAGGGGGAGAGAGGGGAAGTAAGAGGGAGGGAGAGAGGAAATGAGAGGAAGCGAGTGTTTTATGTGTTTGGCACAAGATAACTTTAGCTGAACAAAGGGTTAGCTAGTAACTAACTACAGGTAAAATCAGGTAAAATTACAGTAATCAGATTACAACAAAATTGTATTTGTAGCCCTTTACAAGTACTTTTGACCACAGCTTACATTTGTAACTTGTAAATATGCATGGAACAACTTTTACAAAAATGACTTTCATTTGAAGCACCAGCCATATTTATAGTAACACAATTTGCCAAATAAAGTTGATTACATTAGTTCATTTTAAAAGTTTTTTTTTGTGCTTTGAAGTGCACTGTGTTAACAGACTGAGCCACTGCGCTGCACCGGAATCCATTTTGTATGGGTTACTTGTGTCTGTAGTGGATTACTTTTAACTTTCTCAGCATTGCAGACTGCCACAGATGTCCTACAGAAACACATACGTCTGCCAAAGACACCTAAAGACATATTTTTAGAATCTAGAAAATTGTAAGCACAATTTTCCTAGAACGTACACATCCCCTTTGTTATATTGTAAGCTGTTGTGTTCAAACCATTCAAAATGGAGAGAAAAATTAAACCATATGCTTTTATGAGTCTATTTGACAATGCATTGGTGGGTGATGCACACACACAACGCGTACACTCCTGGTAATTCCCAACACATCCTTGGTAATTCCCATTATGCTTCTGGTAATTCCCATTACGCTCCTGGTAATTCCCATTACACTCCTGGTAATTCCCATTACGCTCCTGGTAATTCCAAACACATTCCTGGTAATTCCCGTTGCGCTCCTGGTAATTCCCATTACGCTCCTGGTAATTCCAAACACATTCCTGGTAATTCCCATTGCGCTCCTGGTAATTCCCATTACGCTCCTGGTAATTCTCAACACATGCCTGGTAATTTCCAACATATTCCTGGTAATTCCCAACATGTTCCTTGTAATGTTGTTTTTATTTTAGGATGTTTGAAGTGTTTCACTGAAAAAAAAAACATTTTTTACACTGGGAGTAAAACTTTCCTTACATTTGACCAATTTTAAAGACCAACCATACTGGACATACTGGATCGACACTCCTTCCTCCATGCCATTGCTTCATTCTTTAGCTATCAGCTAAATATGATAATATGATGATAAGAGTCCACGTCAGCATAATTTCTGAGGAAAGATGTGGCTTATCTGGGACAGTTTTACGTTTAGGGGTCTTTGGCTGGGAATGAGTTAAAAGTCTCTTCTGTGGTTAAAGACACACCTAAAATGCGCCCATCCATGTTTATGGAGCTGTGTCTATTGCAGTGCCTGCAGTGCTGCGAGTTATCCTCCCCTCGTCGGCTTGTCTGCGATGTGTACCCCCGATCACATCAACCCAGTTTCCAACTAATTCTATCCAATAAAGATTAATCTGAGCTGACGCCAGAAACTTAACACAAAAAAAAAAAAAGAGAAAAGTATATTCTGGACTTGCGCTAACATGACTGGACCCAATTGATGGGGATGAATTGAAAATAATTAAGACTTTGTCCATGCCACATTTTAATTACACCTTAGCAGTAGGTTAATTCCAACTCCCAGCCATATTCCTTTTATTATGCATAATCAACACAAAATATTCATATATTAATAGTCATCTATAAGCAGAGCACTGCAAAGCACATGTGTGTCACATATTGCACGGTGAATCGTGGGACCACCCCCCAGGCCACTCCCTTGAACCAACTTTTTTCCCCGCATGTGTGCTCCCCACCTTCTTTGCCCCCCTTCCCTATTATACAAATGACCCCAAAACATTAAAAAAATAACAATCTTAACTCTTACGGAGAACACATACTCACTGCCAAAGACGTTAAGACATCGTTGACATAACATATTTTTAGAATGTCGAAAATTAAAATCGTATATCTTTTTTTTTTTGTAGAAAGTAAAGCTCCTCTTTTTTTTACATTTGAATATTGGACAGCATCATCAGGCAGACTATGAGATACAGATAAAAGACTAGCGAACAACAATGAAGAAAAGGGGCCCACGGAGAGAGAAGAGAGAGAGATGGGACGGTACACACCACCACAAGCAAGTTTCCGGCGAGGCCCACAGCGCAGACGAGCAGGTACAAAACAGCTATGGCGATGCTGAACGCGTCCACCGTCGGCACTGCCTCCTGGTCCTCTGCCTCCTCGTGGTGCCATGGCGTGAAGTTTTGCGTGTAGTCGAGATCGGTCAAAAAGGATGATGGCTCCATCTCAGCCACGGAATGTCTTCAAAAGGCATAAAAGTTAACCACAAAATAAAAAAAAAGTTAACCACAAAATAAAAAGATTGGAGGGGAATTTGAAGGTGATCCGTGGAGGTCTGGGTGCTTGATCTTCTGTTGGTGTATCCGGCAGCGATGGAATCACGAGCACAGGAAATGCCACAAAAATGCCATCAGCTGGAAACCACACAAACTGCGTGCAAAACGCTTCTGGGGGTCCCCCCGTAAAGTGTTTGGGGGATTGTGGGTTTTCTCTCTGTCTCGTCCTCCTTTTTCCCCGTCACAGGTTCGCACTTCACAACATCACTGCCCGAGATTCACGCAGACTACACTGGGACACACGTGCGCAGTGACAGAAGGCGCAAATACCAAAGTGCCTTTGAATATTGAGAAGGCGAAAAGAAAAAGTCCAGAAAGTTTGAGGGGGGCCGAGGAGGGGGTAACAACTGGTCCTCCCCTCCACGGGACCTCCTTATATACCTCTCCCTCCCTGGGTGCACGCCATGCCGTCTGGTTTGTGTGCGAGTGTGTGTATTTGTGTGTGTGTGCACGGACGTGAGTCTGTGTGTGGCCATGTGGGCGTAAAGATCTGTTTGGTCTTACACCACCACCCCCAACCCACCCATCCACCTACCTCTTCAATCCTACATTCTCTGTGATAAGCGACAGCCAGACTTCCAAATCCAAACACACATATCTCATTCTCTTTACCTCTCTCTCTCTCTCTCTCTCTCTCTCTCTCTCTCTCTCTCTCTCTCTCTGTCTTTTCATTTTCTTTGCTTCTTTCTTTTTCTTCTTTCTTTTTCTAACTACCAGTGGCTGACAGTGTTTTTTTTTTGTCAACACAACTCAATTCAACAGATTCCACCAAAAATTCATACTGAAATATGTTCTTCAATGACCTTAGCCAAGTTTTTTTTTTTTTTTAGCTTAGCCCAATGGCCCCAAACGGAGTTAAAGAATCAGTGCTTTGCATAGGTGTAAAAACAAACTTGAGTGAAAACAAAGCGAAAGATATTTGGGCCAAATCCATCCACCTCGTCAGAAGTTATGGACCAAACAAAAAAAAATTGGCCAGCGTTTGAATTCAGCCATCTTGAAAGTGTTGGCCTCCAAAATCGAATCAGTTCATGAACCTCACCATTGTTCGACTGCAGTCTAGGCAACGGATTGTACAATCTCTCTCCAGCAGTTACAGTCCAGCATCGCCGTTGTCAGGTCGTGTACATTTAACATATGTGTCTCTGGTTAACATATGTGTCTCTGGTTAATGTGTACACATATGTTAGTTTCCTGGTGAGTTGATCTATAAAGATTGGTCTCCATCGCGCGATGAGTGTGAAAATGAATCCTAAAGTTGCACGAAAACAATTACCAGCAAATTGCACTCTTCTCGTCCTGACAATGCTGGACACCTGAACCTAACCTAGCACATTAACACAACGAACTTGGACAAATCCATCCGTTCAAAAGTTATTGTGACGATGCGTACACATAAAACCATTGCATCCCCCATGCTTTGCATTTTAGAGATATAATAATATAGACACGCTCATATAATGTGTTTTGGCTAGTAGTGGTTAAAGGCCTTCTTGGCAGCTGAGAACAGTGTTTCCTGTTCTCTGGTGGTGTTCTTTGCGGGTTGTTTCCTGTCTGATTGATACAGACAAAGGTAGAGACTTGGACTTGGGGTGGATGCTGAGACCCGGGGGGCTCATTTGAGGAGGGACTTGCTCGGACAGTGATTTAATAAACATGATGTGTTCATTGTTCGCTGATGCACACAGATAAACACACACACGCACCATGTACTGCTCTTCTCTTTTCTAAATAACATTTCCGCCCCGGAGAACGCAGCCGGCTCTCAAGGTTCAGCGAGTCCCTGTGATGCCACAAGCCTGGGGTCTTGTAGCTATCAAATCATATTTGCACGGAGGCGGCGACGTGCTATCAAATAATCCAACCCCAGTACTCCTCTCAGTCTCGCTCCATCACCGGGGACTTGTCTCACCCACTGCATAGTGACTTTAAGCTCCTCCCATCGTGCCGCAGGTACATGGTACCTGTGACCAGGACTAAAAGACATAGGTTCCTCTTTGTCCCTGCAGCCATCATGCATCTCAATGCATCTCAAGGGACGTTGATCAGTGGTGGTTGTCAGTTGAGTGGACGATTGTTGACATTTGTAATGGAGCATAAGATGACTTTTATGAGATGTTGATTTTTATTGCTCTGTTTTGCATTTTATGCTATTATTTTATTCATTGTGCTGTGTATTGTTGTATTGCACTTGGTTGAATGTTTGTATTCATTCACTGCAAGCTGAATTTACCTCTGGGTATGAATAAAAACATCAATCTATCTATCCTCTACTCACCACTTGGCAAAATTGTATCATTGACAATGGCAATAAACTTCATTCTGAATCTGCCCAATCTGTGGCGGGGAGTGTTGCATCACTGGCGGTCTCTCAAGATAAGAGATAAGATACGTTATTTAATCACACATACATACACGTTCAGTGAAATTATTCCTCCACATTTAACCCATCCCTGAGGAGCGGTGGGCAAGGGGCCAATCCAGATCGTGAGCGAGTGCCTTGGCCAGGGGCACTGAGTGGAGCACGTCAACTAGAACATGTTTTTGGTGGTGGAAACCGGAGTGCCTGGAGAAAACCCACAAAGACATGGGGAGGACATGTAAACTCCACACAGAAAGGACCTGTCCGCGTTGGGATTCGAACCTTCTAGCTGTGAGGCAGCAATGCTAACCACTGCGCCACCGTGCTGGCAATCGGTGACCAGCAAGCGATCGTCATGCCCTGAACGCTTCTTCCACATTCCGCCATATTCCAGTACCACAACACCGCGGGTACTGAAACCTGGCGTGGCCTGGCCGAGCCTCACCAGTGATGAAGCAATTTTTCTGGGTGGATCTGCACGTGAACTGCCAGCTGTTGGCCATAAAAGAAGGGGTTATGCATTGTTCTGGGCGGGAGTGGAAGGCGAAGGAAGGGTTTTTTCTTACCCTGGTAAATGTGCGATCGAAAATAGCATTTTATTATTAAAAAAGGTACTTTATTTAGTCACTCATACATACATGCACCAGTCCCGTGGCCTAGCGGTAGAGTGGACTGGGAGACCACGGTTCGAATCCTGGTCGAGTCATATCAAAGCTGCTTGACACTCAGCACATGAGGGCTGGATTGGTGAAAAACCATAGACTGTATATAAAGAAGACGCAGCGTGCATGACGCCATCCCATTGGTTTCATCAAACTTTTTTGTCCCACCGAATACGCGATGCCATTGTTGAAAGTACATATATCCGGGACAAGGAGAGATAGAAAGAGCTATCCAGTATATGAGAGAGAGACACCCCACACGCGACTTCTTCCGGTGGTACTGTCCGCTAGGGGCGCCAACGACAGTGTCAGAATTAATGGGATTCTATGGGAGCTAAAATAAAAAATATTAATGCCAAATCTGACGCGTTTGTGAAATTATGACCCCCCCCTCACACAATTAACAGATAATTATCCTGGCAATATACATTAAAAAAATCAATTAGGAAAGATCTTTAAATAGGTTAAAATAGACTGCTAAGATTATAATTTTAAATATTTGTATTGGAATTCCCATAGGGCTCGTTTTTTTTAGGACTAGGCTCCGCCAGCCTGTGGCCCATACCAACCCGAAAGTAGGCACGGACATCAAAACGAATGCAATGTCCATTTGTATATACTATATGCGTAGATTGTTGAATTTTATAATGTTATGATCATTTTGGTGCCAACTCAAGTGTCTAAAATCTCAGTCGTTGATGTTGAGCGCACTATGGGAGTAGGGAGTAGCGGATAGGGAGCGATTTCGGACACAGCCACTGACAAAAAACACCCTGTACATGCCCCAGTGATGTCACAATTTCATGTGGGTTTCGCTCTGTCAATCACAAAGACGTGATATCCAGAGAGAACACTTGGGTTTCTGTGTTTGTGTGTCTGTGCTTCCATAATCATGTTCCACTTAGTATAAGATGAGTGTTACTTCTGATAGCAGACTGTGCACCAACATGGGGTGTGATAAATGCTGTATTGTGCACACAATCAGGGAGCTATCGTAGATACACTGACTGTGACCCGCCATGAAAAAAAACATACAAAGATACAACTCCAAGAAAACATGAAAGGTATGCACTTAGATGGCAAAAGTACCCAGATTTCTTACTTGAATAAAAGTAAAATACATTTGTACAAATAACATGAGTAAGAGAGTAAAGTACTGATCCATAAATCTACTTAAGTCAATGTAAAGGTAACTGTCAAATGCACTCAAATACTAAGCGTTTTCAATAATAGAAAGTACTAAAAGAAATTAGCCGCTTAATCATTTCTTAGCTTCTGCTGTTAGTGTAAAGATACATATTGTACAAATTGTCACATGTATGCAGTGGTGTTTACATTAGACTGCATTACCTAATGTTAATAGTTTTTATAGATTAGTGCCGTTGGGCAGAGAAAAATAGTATAGTATATTTACATAGCCTATAAACAGTAACAAAACTGTTGAAAATGTACAGAGTACAAGTAAAAAGTTGTCAGAGAAATAAATACTTCCAAAAGCAGTAGTTACTTGTAAAATGTACTTAAGCACAGTACTTAAGTTTTTGTACTTCTTTATTTGCCATCTCTGGGTATACACGATAGATCAGTGACTTAGTAATTCCAGGAATTAGTATCTGTCCCCTAAAGATTAGATAGTGTGTCTGTTTTCATGTTTTCCGTTTAATGATATATAAGAACACAGTTTATTAGGGCTGTGATAAGGGGAGAAGCGTCCTTGGGATCTTGTTACATGTCTGTACCATTTTAGTTTTTTTTGACTGTGGTTAGTAGATCTTCATATGGTCCAATGGCTTGCTTGAGGAAGACAGAGAAAGCGATGGGAAGATAACATCCAAGAGTGGACAATGTGCAGGCTGAGTGACACCATGCGAATGGCCGAGGGCAGGGGGAGTTGGTTGCAAAGTCTTCAGTGGGGTCCCAACGGTCAGCCAGACTACGGGACTGATGATGATGATGATGAATGGGAGGAGGTGGCTAGAACAGAGCAACAACAAGTAGAGGCCAAATTGATGGCAGCTTCTTTAATATGCCTCCTAATGAAGTGAAATTGTTTGGATAGCGATTTGGACCAATAGGGCTGTTGCACGATGATGTCACGGCTTGGCGGCGGCAGACATTAGGGTGGTAGCATCGCGGTCAGAAGAACAGGGAGCGATGTTTGCATAACATTGTCCATTTAAAAGTCTTCTTTTTTTTTATAAAGTTATTTTTTCCGGCGTCTTTTCAGCTTTATTGGATAGGATTAGTCAGAAACTGGGTTGAAGAGATCGGGGGTAGACATTGCAGACAAGTCCACGAGCGCAGTTAGGTGTGGTGTCCATAACCACTCAGCCAAAGCAGACCCCCAAAAGTCTTCTATTTTTGATTTATCCAATACGTCCATGGTATTTCCCACTATATAGTGGATGTGAAGGGGTAAAGTATACCACTGAACCATATGTATACATATACTTCATCGTAAGCGATACCAGCAAAATGTCTGCCAAAAAATGCCAAAATGCCAAGCTGTGACGTCACCGTGCAACAGCCGTCTGACAGGAGATCTAATTCCTCCCTTGGGGAAATAGCATAATGGTTGGATAAACTATTATAAAATGATTTAGAATGAGGTCAAAGTCATCACCTAATTTTCCAACGAATCCTATCAGTACAAAGATAGAAAAACGGCGCTTTCACAGGAAACATTTTCAAATGTAACGGTAACGTTATTTTGAAACGGTCACATGACTAAAGTGTTACTAAAATATGGCATGTTGAAGTAATAATAGTATATGGCATATGGCATGTTGAAGTGATAATAAAATTAGCATGCTGTGTCATAGGTCAGCCCCAACAATATTGTTGGGGCTGACCTATGACACAGCATGCTAATTTTATTATAACTTCAACATGCCATATACTATTATGAGGTCCTGAAAAATATATTTTTCAGGACCATTCAGACCATTTTTCAGCTTTATTCAGGATAATGGTTATCGGATTGGTATTGGAAACTAGGAATTATACAATATTGGTATCGGTAAATAAACAATATTGTGCAGCTATTATATAAATACTCATACACATAAGCACGTACACCCACATAAGCCGAGGCAATCGGCTTATTCACACAGAGCTTTGGATCATCCCATGGCACAAGCAAAAGACGCTTCTATCATATCTCTTGAGACCTGTATAGAGTCGTCTTCAGAGCAGCTCAGGTATTCAGGGTGCAAATGGATTCATGTCCACAGGAACAGAGACCTCTGTGGCCTCAACGCAACACAGTAAAGTCAGCCTACTGGGAGACTCATTCACACACATTCTCTTTCACACACACACACACATTCAGACACCACACACACACGTCCGCCTGCCATACACACACTAGCACACCCACACACAAACCCCGACCGGCAAGTGTTGAACGAAACGATGCGTGCCTGTGAAAACTCGACAGTGGGGTGTGCTCACCAGGCAATGGTCCGAGGTTTTACCAGTCCTGTTTTACAACCTTCCTTTCTCTCTCTCTCTCTCTCTCTCTCTCTATGTCTCACACACCTCTCTCCAACTATCTTGCATTCTCTCCCTCCCTCTCTCCATCTCTCTCATCATCTCTCTCTACTTGTATTTCTTCTATTCTCTGACTTCCATCCTTAGCATTCCCTCTGACGTTCTTCCACCACTCCTCCATGCCTCAATCTCTTTCTCTCCATTCATCACCCTTTACTACTTATTTTTGTCTCTCTTCCCCTCTAGCATCCTCTGAACCTTTCTGCCCCCCACCCTCTCTCTCTCTCTCTCTCTCTCTCTCTCTCTCTCTCTCTCTCTCTCGCATCCACCTCTCTCTATCTCTCCCACTCTCTCTCTCCTCCACCTCTCACTCTCTATCTCTCCCACCTTCTGCTCTCTCTCTCTCTCTCCTTCACCTCTCTCTCTTCTCTATCTCTCTCCTCCACCTCTTTCTCTCTGTCCTCCACCTCTCTCTCTCCTCCACATCTTGTTCTCTATCTCTCTCACTCTCTCTCCTCTCTCTCTCCCCTCCACTTCTCTCTCTCTCCCCTCCGCCTCTCTCCTCTACCTCTCTCCTCCGCCTGTCTCTCTCTCTCACTCTCAGTATCTCCATGTCTTCATCCCGAACGCCCCCACATCCACACGTGCCTCCCTAGTCCTTGTTTGTGTTCTCAGCACGCCATTCGTCACCAGCGGACAAGGCAAGAAGCCATCGTCGCTAGGAAAATAAATAGAGCTGGAGGAAGAAAAGAATGAGAAAGAGAGTGTGACAGAGACGGGGAACAGAGAGGGGAATGTAAGGGGAAGGGAAGAAAGGAATAAAATAACAGGGAAATGAACACATGGCTGAGATGGAGAGATTGGTACGGACAGAAGCGGAGGGAGATGAAAGACAGAACAAAATCAGGAATTAGATAGCAAACGAGAATGAGAGGGAGAGCTATGGTGAGACAGAGAAAGAGAGAAATTAGATAAAGAGCGAGTAAGAAAACGAGAGATGGGAGAGAGACCATAAGCAGAGGTGACGAGACAGAGGGGGGGAGGAACCGAGAGGCAGAGACCGAGAAAAAGAGAAGGAAATAAGAAGGAAGATATAGAGGGTGAGGTAGAGAGTAAGACAGAGAGAGGGAGACAGATAGAGAGAGCCTACAGAAGTCTGTGGGGGGTGGTGGTGACAGATAGCCTTCTGCTCTGTGTATTGTTGCTTCTTCGACACGCATACCTGGAATACCCCAGTAGATT
>OMKY01249022.1:7236-20935 GCA_900302395.1 Bregmaceros cantori | reverse complement strand
ATCGCAGCGACACTGAAATAAACTGCATTTTAATCAACGGAGGATGCTCCATTGCCAGCCTGTGTGTGTGTGAGTGAATATTTGTGCGTGCGTGTGCGTGTGACACATCAAACGATCCCAAACAGGACTGACAAAACCTTGTCAGTCCTGCCTTGAAGGAATGGTAGCCGGCAAGAGAAGCAGAGGAAGACAACCCAAAAGATGGCGCGACACGTCTACAAGTGGTCAGGACTTGACCTACCAACCCTCAACAGAATTACACTGGACCGGAAACTCTGGAGAAGGCTGACCCATGTTGGTGCACATTCTGCTACAAGCGGAGAAAGTGAATTATGATGAACGCGTCTTTTTTCACTCAGATACTCAAATATTCATATTTTATGCTAAATTTCACATGACAGGTGTGCGTTTCAACGTCGTCATAGTACACTGATCAGGTAAGAAAAAGTGCTGTGTTTTAGTCTGGAGTCTCACCGGCTGGTGTCTCTTACGGGCCAGCTGAGGAGAGCCATACTCTCTGGACACTTGCTTCCTCACCTCGGAAGCTACCGTCCTGGAGACACAGAACAAAGTAGACTTAGACAGAGTATACATGCAAAGAGTATTGGGACCATACTACTAAGGCTGAGGGAACACCACAGTTTATCCAAAAAACGCATGGGAAAGGCAATGCATTTTTTTGAGTGTGATTATTTCACTTTAAATGTAAAAGCTGTGTAGTCTCTCGTCTTTGTCTGCTCATTGTCTTGAAATTGAAAGTAATACATTTTGACGCCTGGTAGGCATACACACATTCTGTTTTCCACTTTCTCTCACGCAGCGCAGACCAATAAGCAGACCAAACGCAAACACCGAGAGAGACGGACAGCTCATCGACACAGTAGAACACACATCATTATGAAGCAGTCAACACACACGAGGAAGACACACACACAGGAAGACAATGGACCTTTTCCTGCCTCTGGGACTGCAAAATAGCTCTCTTCCAGACTAGGGCCACTAACAATCATTTTTAATAGTCCACTAGCGGCCGATTAATTAAACAGTTGGGCAAATAATCTGTTATATTCTTCCTTTCTTTCTTAAAAAAACAAAACTATTAAAAAACACAAGATTCGTATTTCCATGCCTTAACAAAGTCTATAGATGAGGAGAGATGATCTGCCCCTACTGTGTGTACAAACCAAACGCGACCTACGGTCGCCAAGTCGCTGTAGTTGTGTGTTACAAGTCGCAGCACTTTTTGGTGTACAAACCAAACGCAACTTAGAGTCGCAAAAGTCGCTTCAGTTGTGTGTTTCAAGTCGCGGCAGCAGCCAACAGCTCGTGTGTGGTGTTACTAGCGTGTGTGTGTGTGTGTGTGTGTGTGTGTGTGTGTGTGCGTCATTTCGCCAATAGCAGAAGAATAATTATATTCACTGCGCTTGCATGCCGGTCGGTGCATTTATCTGTACGTCGGGGAAAAAAGGAGTAGGCGACAGGGGAGGGCCCACAATGGCTGTGTCTGAAACCGCTCCCCATCTCCCATATAGTGCACTATATGGGGGATAGGGGACGATTTCGGACATGGCCAATGTCTCTCCCTCATCCTCCCGATATCCAGAGACGGAGTGGCCCGTGACAGAGAGAGAGAGAGAGAGAGAGAGAGGCAGACCCTATCTGCCTGTGAACTGGAACAGAAGCTCGGGCGACGAGTGTGCCCGCGGCAGCGCCGGGGCTCACTCGGAGCTCAAGACTCGTCCCGTGGGGGGCGGAAACTCGCTCTACAGAGACCCGCCCTCCACCTCGCGGAGACGGGAAGGGTGCACGGTGGCCGCTTTCAATTCCCATTATTATTGTATTTATTACTGTTAAAAGTGAACTAAAAGTTAACTGTGTCCGCCACGTGCCAATAGCAGAGGGAGAATAATTATATTCACTACGCTTGATAATCCTTTGTTGGGTTGCAGGCTGAATGGCACCATGCGAATGGCCGAGAACGGAGAGATGTGCAGCGAGCGGAGCGGCAATGTCTGCTTCTCCCGTTCACCCCTCCACCAAAAAATTACTTCAATGCCGGTTGGATGCGCTGCGACTGCCCCAAAAGATGAACATGTTTTATCTTCGGCTTCTTGGCGTTTTCGGCGACTAAATGCTGAAATGGAATGGTAGCATTAAAATACACTGCTGCGACTTCTAGTCGCAGAAGTCGCTTCAAATTTTACGAGTAGTTGCTCAAGTCGGCAGGCCGCAGCAAGTAGCACGTAACCATTTACTTTAATATTATTTCGGTCCTCAAGTCGCCCAGGTCGCGCTTGGTTTGTACACACAGTTAGTGTGAAAGGGGAATGAGAGAGCGGGGACTAGCAGACGTACAGCGTATGACCGTGAGGGGATAGAAAAGTCACGGCGCTGCATGTGCTGTGGTCGTAAGCCACAGTGACAAGACTATGACCACGGGGCTGCCTCGGCACAGCATCTTTAACCGCTACAACATGGGGCCAGCCCCTATGCTTTTTTAAAAAATCCTTTTCCTTTTAGTCATATCTTAGTCATTGTCTGGGCTTTGAAGAATGGCTGTTATTTACGATTGCCCTGTTTTTCACTTTGAACTCTAAAGCCCTTGGGCTAACACAGTCACACGCAACAAGCATTGTCTAGACATTTAGCCTGCAACTCACTATTTTAACAGTCCATTACGTGACTTTATTATTATTATTTTTTTTAACTTATTTTTTTGGGTGCAAGCGCCTTCTTTATTGAGAGAGATAGCGATAGGATTAAATTGGAAACTGGGATGAAGATTCGGGGAGAGACATTGCAGAAAAGCCGGAGAGGGGATTAGAACATGCGCGCTGCTCAAACTGTGGTCTGGGGGCACGCTCTATAAGCACCCTGCCACCGCGTGCCCCAACTTTATTTTTTAACCAAAATAACCCCCCAAAATGCTCCCAAGCATCCAATCTGCATTTGAATTGCCCAGTGTAGATGTAGATGTGTAGTAAACTACCTCCCTTGGCCTCCGTTAGAAAGCCCTCCATAAGCTTCAACTGGTCCCGAATGTCATCACCAGTCACTGTGGAAGTTGACCGTTTCACTCCCATTAGACTAATCAAGATGACAATACAGTTTCAATAAGATTACTATTCTTTATCGATTACATTAAGTAATGTTCCAATCTTACTACTACTGCTACTACTACTAGTAATTACATTACCGCAATTATTATTATTATTATTATTACTACTACGACTACTACTACTACTACTACTACTACTACTAATAATAATAATAATAATTTATAACATTAATTAGTATTTAGATCATTAGACATTAATAGTTGAGGCTAACAAAAGGATGTCCCACTGCACACGCACAGGCGGATAGAAAGAGAGAGAGTGAGAGAGAGAACATGGAGAGATCGAGTGAACATGGAGAGAGAGCGAGAGAGAACAGAGCTAGCAGATCCCAGCGGGTGGCACTCTATAAATAGTACTGAAACACCAGCCTGCAGGCACTCACAGCAGATAAAAAAAAAATACAATTCAAATGTGATCAGAAAGATGCAAATCAGATCAGGAACAAATGCCACTAATTTGAACCTGCAAAATATTTTACTTAGATACTCCATCTACAGCATCAATGACGTGTTTCGTATGCCATTGAAATACGTTTCTTCTAGAAAAAAGAGAGGTAAGCTCTGTTATGTAGAACTCTGTGAAGCTCTGTTATGAATAGGGCTGCAGCTAACGATTATTTTAATAGCTGATTATTGAAACAATTAATTGACTAATCGGTTGGACATTTTTTCTTTTAAAAATACCCCAAATTCTCACAGGGAGCAGCAATTACGAGAACTTAATCTTGTCAATTTGAAATCTTCCTCTGACACAAACCCATTACATGTTATTTATACCGTAAGATTTCCATAGATTGCTTCATATTCATGTTTTTTTTAAATCAATTATGCCCATTTAATGTTTCATATTTTCATAAATTATCAGCTAATATGAAATTGTGTCGATAAATCAGCACAAAACTGCCAACAATAACAATGATTCAATTCTTTGCTGATTACCGATTATTAGATTAGTTGTCGATTAATTTTATAATCGATTAGTCACTGATTAATCGACTAATTGTTGCAGCCCTAGTTGTGAATATCTGTTCAGTTTGTAGCCAGGGAGCAGTAATCCATTCTCGGTCATGATCAAACCCGCCTGCGAGGCTCGTACTTACACTTGTGTGTCTGGATTGTGCTGACTCAGCATAATTTGGTCATCTCAAAATTCCTGCTTTTGCTGGTGAAGGGGGAACTGTGTGTTCTGTGGGGTGGTGTGCGTGTGTGTGTTTCTTGGGTATGTTGTGTGTTTTGTGTGTGTGTGTGTATGTTGTCCATGCTGTTTGTGTATGTTGTGTTTGTGTATGTTGTGTATGTTGTGTGTGTGTATGTTCAGTATGTATTGTATGTTGTGTGTGTATTTGTGTATGTAACATATGTTGTGTGTGTATTAGGGGTGTAAATCAAACCTATCATGGCGATACGATTCAGTATCGATTTCCTGACCCAACGATTCACATTTTTTTTCGACACTCAATAATTCAATACGATACGCCTCGATTCGATACGATTCTTCGATTTTTTTTATTTAACCTGACAGGGGAGTGGAATTACGTCCAGGAGCAAATGGATAAAAATAGACCAGAAAAAAGATTGATACTTTTGCGGACGTATCGATACATTGTATTGTCTTCTGTTGTATCGATATATCGATACAAAATCGATATTATTTACACCCCTAGTGTGTGTGTATGTTCAGTATGTAGTGTATGTTGTGTGTGTATTTGTGTATGTAACATGTTGTGTGTGTATATGTTGTGTGTGTGTGTATGTGTGTGTGTTTAGTGTATGTTGTGCGTTTGTTATGTGTCTATGTTGTGTGCTTATGTTGTGTGCTTATGTTGTGTTGTGTATGTTGTGTTGTGTATGTTGTGTGTCTGTGAACCAGTCTGACAGGATGTGTACCATCTTGCTACAGGAGTCTTATTGTTGGCTGCTCACCAGACCAGCCTTCCATTGTATTGTCAACACGTCTTTACACTAGTCTGTGTACATGGAAAGTCTTTCAAGTGTGTCCATAGACAACAGCTAATGTTTATTTCAATTGATTCATTTACCTTCGCCCCAGACACAAGCCTTTGAAGTTCATTTTCATCAAAATAGATCCATAGATTTTCCACAGGTCAATAATAGACAAGTTTACCCACGAAATACAGGGGGCTGGCATTTTGTCCCGCCGGGATGAAACACACTTCCGGTGCCTTATTATTGCCTATGCCAACTCTGGTACTTGACCGAGGTCCAAGCACACAAAACACACAAAACACACACCAGCACGTCCCAATGTTTTTTTTTCAACATTTGAGTGTGTTTTGACCCATAGAAAATTTAGCTCTGTGTCCATGTCAAAAAACAACCATACCGTAGGAAACTTCAAACTTTTCTTTATCATCAAAAAATATGTTTTGTTCGTTCCTGTTTCTGTTCTTTAGTAATAGTCTCCAGAACATGGGTGGCTACTGCTAAAAATGCTGATTTCTGACAAAACCATGTAAGAAATGCGGGTACACTATTGGATATATATGTTTTTACACTAACTCCAGTGACACGTAATTTGCATTATTATAACATTATAGCGGCTCCTTACTTGTTTTAGGACGAAAATCTACGGGGCTGCGTTGTCTTCAAATGGCCAAGTGATGAAAGTCCTATATGCATGTATATTCCATACAGAGGACTTTCCTGTTTCCCCACGGTTGATGTCTATAATTCACTCTGACTAACATAAACTGGATTAATGCCATTTGTCTGTTGTTGTTTTTCATTATTTCAGCATGTTCAAAAACATGCTGAACATGGCGTTTCATTTGCAGAATGTCTCACGTCTTGGACCAATGGGAGGACTGCATTCACTCGGATGTGCCCAGTCGGACCCTAATGTAACAAAACATTTATATTACGGGTCGCTTTGTTGATTTAATTTCACTAGTTTTATTGAACTACTGAACTGGCGTGCTCTCGATGCTCCAAAACGCAATTTAAAAAACAACGTGAAAGTAATTTCCTATTTATTCGTTTCTAGGCAACAAATCTTCTTCCCTTGGTTGTTAACAGCGTCACGTATCGCACAGCTTCGACCTCCACATGTGAAAAGGAAGGTGCGCAGCTTTGAAAAGAGTGGGAACGCCGACAGAATCAATTAAAAATGCAATTGATACTGCGCCTTCACTGACTGGTGTGGGCCCTAGTCTGAATTTTTAGATGTGAAAGCCACCACTAAGAGAACAGAGAGAGATGGAGAGTGCTGTTTGTGAAGTGTTCAGTGGTGCCCCAACAGTCAGACAGACTGGCGTATAGATAAAGATGAGATGAGTTAATTTTCATTGTAAATCCAGCAGCTACAAGTGCCAACACTTAAGTGTTAAGTAAAGACAACTCGTTTTTACCAAAAGTCTCTTTTATTTGAAATTTACTGTATACTCAACTGGTATTATTAAACCTTTTTTTTAAAGCTATAAGTCGAGCGTAGTCAAACTCACGACACTGCGGACGCTGCGGTAGACACAGCGCCACTAACATGAATGGGGTCGCGTTAGGTGCGGCGTCCATAACCACTCGGCCAACGCGGACCCCTTTGTATTATTAATCTTAAAGTAGACTTAAAATGTTAGAAATGTTAAAGTAACTAAACCATATACTTAACTAAAATTATTTGGATAAGTAACTTTAATCCAATTACTTCTTTGGAAAAAGTAATTTTTTTAGATTACTTAACTTAGTTACTATAACTTAGTCACTGACCTCACCGCCGGCCGTTAGCAAATATCAACCAACAAATGTGTCGCTGGTTAAAGGTAATAATGAAATGAGTGACTTAGTGAGTGTGTGTGTTTCTGTGTGTAGCAGCAGTGCACCCTGGGATATCTAGCACGCAACCAGCGCAGGCCATTCATGGCTTGCGGGTCTTTAATCTACGTTCATCCACTTGATGGCGATAATCCTATTAAGACGGGTAAGCTGAGTCAATCATAGCCATTTACAAATGTCACTTTGCAGACTATGGATCAGTGCACTGTCCATCAGTTATGAATGGATGTGAATGTCTTCATCTGTCATTGCCAGGGCTACGAACCGGTTCAAGGAACAAAAATAAAAGCCGAAAACGAACAGAATTTTACAGAATTTTACGATGAGCGGAAAACGGAAACGAAACGGAACATTAGGAAATCCACAAAACCGGTTAGGAATGTTTTTTCGTTCTGTATATATTTTAACATATCCTTTGTCTGGGTGACTATTTCCGGTTGTTCATCTATCCAACTTTCACTGTCAGTCATCAAACCCCATGCATCTTGGGCTCCATCTTGTGGACAGATGAGGAAGCGAATGTAATGTTTTTTTTTTTAAACCTGGCTTTCACGGTAATACAGTTGCACTGAAGTTTGAAAGTACACCAAATATATTTTGTATAAACTTTATCTAAACTTAACATTGCACAATATAAGGAACTTTAAGAACGAACAAAATCTTTGCGTTCCGAACCGGTTCAGGAGCGATATTTTGGTGCTGGAACAGTTCCGAGAACGAAAACGTTAAACATAGGCCTGCATGAACCACTCGGAACGTTTTAAAAATAATATCGTTTTCAGGCCCTGGTGATTGCACATACATACAATGGAATTTAGAGCCTCCTCTCAGTGTAAACATACTCAATCAATAACAATAATCATAATAATAATAATGATTAAAAAAAAACATCGTTGAGTTTCCGAGCTAAAAACAGGGGGTTGTCATTTTGTCCTGCCCTTTGTACACACACTTCCGGTGTCAAAGTCATTGTAATGGACAGAAGTGGCGAATTTGTCATGCAAAACACAGAGTCAAAATCTGTTTGCTACAGCTTGCTCTGTCACTAATTACAAAATAGTCACCCTGCTCCCCTCACTGTTTTGCATAAATATTGTACCGACTGAATACAACTTCGAGTCACGCACCAATGTGCTCACGTGTTCTTCTGGACCAATGGTATGGCTGCTTTCATTCGTAGGTCTATCAAACATGATTAAATGGGACGGGTTGCAGAGAGCCACAGAGTATTGGATAGTTGGTTTATGGGCACAGATCCGCACAAGAACATTTGCGTGTGGAATAGCACACCGCAAATTACCACCACCCTTTTTAAATAGCACAGTAGGTGTGTGCTCCCACTGAATAGACAAGTTGAAAAATAGTCCACAACACGGTGACTGGCACCGGAGTCCTCTGACTATCTATTGTGATTTATCATTCATCCTTAGTATACATTTTTTGTTTTGTTTTTCAAAGCCATTTTTTAGGGTTAGTGTGAAGGGGGACGAGAGAGTGGGGAAGCAGACTTGCAGAGTACTTATGTGGGGGAGGGGAAGCAATCTCACAGTGGTCTAACCCACTGTGCCACAGAGACAGCCCCATGTTATTATGTTTCTACTTCATTTTAGAACCTATGGGGAACGACATCGTGATGTCAGGGGAGGAAGCCTGCTGCCATTTCAGGTGAAGCGCACCGCTACGCTTCCGCCTCCTGGCAGAGCTTGTGACACGGAGGAATCGGCGTGTGTGAGCGTGCACGCGCACACACCCACACACACAACGAAGCAGCCCGCATTGATAAACACACACGTGTGCATGTTCTGCTGCTACGTGCACGCGTATACGCGCGCGTAGAGAATCCTGTGGACCGATATGTAGACGCGCGTGTATACGTGTGCACGTAGCAGCAGAACATGCACACGTGTGTGTTTATCAATGCGGGCTGCTTTGCTGTGTGTGTTGGCGTGTTGGTGTGTGTGTATGCGCGGCGGATTTGCGAGGTCTCTGTAATGAGGGTGAACTTGAATATTTCTCGATACAGACCATTTCTACCACCTATATACTATTTGTTCGTTCACGTTTAATTTGAGGCGTGTATCCACAGTGCACATTTGAAGTGTCAACCTTCGGTCGTCTTTACGAATGCTCAGATGCTTGTGCAGGCACCGGCATCAGAGGCCGCTCCTACTACTTATAATGAGCTCCACCTAAGGACGCATCGCATTGGTTGCGATGCGTTTTGGAAGCAGACTCGAACGTGATCGCTCGTCCCTAATAGCTTGTTAGCGCCTTGAGATCCCACGGGATGTAAGGCGCGGTACAAATAAAATGTATCATTATTATTACATTTCCTTGTGCCATCCAGGTGACCTCACTGGGCATCACCTCCTTCTCTCTGTGTGCACTGGGCATCGACCGCTTCCACGCAGCCACCAGTTCCTCCAAGTCCAGGCCGCGCCGGGTGGACCGCTGCCGCTCCGTGCTGCTCAAGCTGGGGCTGGTGTGGCTGTCGGCCATGCTGCTGGCCGGCCCCGAGCTCTTCCTCTGGGAGCCCACTGAGATGGCCCCCCTCTCCTCCACGCTGGCCGACTCCTGCTGGCTCACCGACTCCTCCCAGCTGTCCGTCATGCTGCCGGACTCGCTGCATTCTCTGCTGCTTAAATACCACCAGGTCAGTGGTTTACGTGGTTTTGGAATAAAATATTTTTTGCGCCTACCACGTAATACACCAGCTTTTCTCAAAATCACACACAATTTGCAATTTTCTCAAGATTATTTCCTTGAGAATGTTCCTTCTTACTCAAGAAAATATATTTGCTTGCTTGTTTGCTTAACCAGGACATTTGCAACTAATCCCTCAATCTCAACGAGTCAATGAAATGTATAGCGTGGATTGTCCTAATGTGGGCCACTGCCTAATGTGGGACACCTAAGCTCCAGAGGCTCTGACTGAATGTCAGACTTGTCAGTGAAACTGTGGTAAAAGCAAACTATGGTAATGTGTCTAACATTAAATTCAACTGACTAACACTACATTTCACTGTTCCACATTAGACAACTGACTGTCCGACATTAGGAAGCTGCAAAAAAAAGAGGCCACATTAGGGCAATCCACCCCTACTTTTAGAGTATCTTGAAAATATATGAAATAGTTAAAGCAAATATAGCAAATAGTTAAAGCTACTACTCAACCACTTGTTATAAATCATCTAGGTTCCAGTACTACTAATACTACCACTTCTACTAGTTTCTACTATTACAAAAAACCTCAAACTTCAGATGGAAGTAAAATGCCTCTCTAGTTTGTAATTTTGGGCCCTGTAGAAGGTGCCACTGTATCCGTTAGAACGTATGGGAGCTGTCTTTGCGTTGGACAAACAAGAAATAGGATGGATTGCCCTAATGTGGGCCCTTTTTTGCAGCTTCCTAAAGTGGGTCAGTCGGTTGAGAAGGGACAGTGAAATGTAGTGTTGAACAGTTGAACTCAATGTTAGACACATTACCATAGTTTACTTTTACCATAGCTTCACTGACAGTCATTAGTTTAGGGAGGAGCCAGAGTCAGTGGAGCTTAGGTGTTCCACATTAGGCAGTGGCTCACATTAGGTCAATCCACCCTATTTGCAGATCCATTTTGATGGCAGGTTATGAATAGAAGTGTTGTACAATGATTGTCATGGCCTCGTATCAGGGTCGTATGTGGTGGTGCTTCGGCTGCTACTTCTGCCTGCCCGTGCTCTTCACCCTGCTGTGCCAGCTAGCCACGCACAATGTCAGCGGCGACTTTAGCTCCACCCACAAGCAGCGGGGAGACCTGGACGACCTGGCGGCGCGGACCTCGCGCGAGGAGCACGCGGCCGCCGAGCGCAAGCTGAGCCGCGCGGTGCTGGTGCTGGCGGTAGTCTACGGCCTGTGCGTCCTGCCCCAACACGTGTGCGACATAACGTTCATGTACGCGCCGGTCAAGGCGCCGGGCCCCGAGACCATGGCGCTGCTTGCCCTGCTGCATCACTTCCTCCTCTTCTTCAAGTGCTCCATCACGCCGGTGCTGCTGTTGTGTTTGTGCAAGGTAAACCTTCATTCTGCTCTCGTCAGAACCCTCTCAATCTTTCAAGAACATAACCCTGTTTGTGTTTGTTCCACGATCATTGGGTCTGGTAAAACCAGGGTCGAAAAATGTGTCCAAAAAAAGGGTCAATCAAATCGTGTTATCCAGTCACAGCGCAGAAGGTGGGACAAGCGGCGTGGAGGTGTGACAACCAAACTGCATTCAACAGGACATTCAGGCCATGGTAATGTCCATATGAAATGGGTAAAAACCAGGGCTTTGAACCGGTTCAAGGAACGAAAATGAAAACCAGGAACTTTTTGTATTATCCAGTGAATAGAAACTAGGGCTTGAAAACGAAATTACTTTTTAAAAGTTCCGTTCCGAACGGTTCAGGCACGCCTATGTTTAACATTTTCGTTCTCTGAATCGTTCGGCCACCAAAATATCGGTCCTGAACCGGTTCGGAACGCAAAAATTGTGTTCGTTCTTAAAGTTCTTTAAATTGTGCGATATTAAGTTTAGATATACTTTTACAAAAAATATTTGGTGGACTTTCAAACTTCCGTGGAACTATATTAACGCCATTACATTTGCTTCCTCGTCTCTCCACAAGATGGAGACCCAGATGCATGGGGCTTGACGACTGACAGTGAAAGTTGGATGGATGCACAACTGGAAATAGTCTCCCAGACATAGGATATGTTCAAATATATAGAGAACAGAAAATAAAACAGTTTTTAACCGGTTTTGTAGATTTCATAATGTTCCGTTTCTGTTCCGGAACAGTTGAAGAAATCTTTTTTCGTTTCCGTTTCCACTACTCATAAAATTCCGTAAAATTCTGTTGGTTTTTGGTTTTCGTTTTCGTTCCTTGAACCGGTTCGGAGCCCTGACAGAAACAAAACCAGAAACGTTATTATTTTGTATGCTCTGGAACAGGAACTCTTATTTTAAAATAATGGTAACCGGTTAATACCGGTTTTATTTCGTTCCTCAAAGCCCCCTGCGCCGGCGAGTTCCCCGCATGGCACGGTCTGTTCGGTGTCCGCTGCTCTGCCAGTCTCTGCCGGTTGACAGGAACGAAATTAACCGTTCCAGGAACAATATTTCTTTGTTCTAACCGGTTCAGGAACGTCAATTTATGGGTGGAACTCATAACCGGAAACGTTATAATTCTGTTTCTGCTCGGAACAAACCGATTGAGAAAAAATATTGATTTAAAGCCCTCGTAACAAGTTACATAACCTAACAACATAATAATAATAACTTCCTGTCTGCAGGCTCTGGGTCAGGCCTTCATGGACTGTTGCTGTTGCTGCTGTCAGGAATGTCATGAGGTCAGCCCAGCCAGTTCGGCCCACCTCACTCTCAAGACCGCCAACGACTCCATCTTCTACGAGAAGACAAAAGATCCTTCTGGTGTGGTGGCTACCTCCAGCTAGGCCCAGACCACTCCCTCTCCCTTCTTCCTCTGTCTCCCCCCCCACATCTCTCTCTCCCATCTGTTTATCTCATCACTTTCTGGAGGGGCAGAAAACATGTGTATTCTAGCATGCTCCGCAGATGTTCTCTGCTCTGCCACTCACACTGGACCGAGGAGTGGTGTGAGGTGGGGAGGTTGCATGGGGGAGGGGGGGTTCCCATCGTTCCGAAATAACTCCATTCCGATCATCCGCTGCAATTCATCGGCTGGTGTTAGATCGGATCATTTTAGTGTATTATTTGCGTGATGTAAAGTTTGAATCCCAAAAAAACAATCTGCTTATTTTGTTATGGTTAGGTTAGGGTTAGCCTCGTGAGCCAGAACCAAGAAAGCATCTACGCATTGCACACAATTAGAACGATCATTGGGTCTGGTAAAACCAGGGTTGAAAAACATGTAAAAAAAAGTGTCAATCAAATCGCGTTATCCAGTCACAGCGCAGTAGGTGGGACGAGCGGCGTGGAGGTGTGGCAACCAAAGTCCGCCCACGTTTCGCGTCGCCCATACCAAACTCCGTCCAGGTCTCAATTTGAATAATTCGATTGGTCAGCCCGTATACGGGCAACATCTGCCTGATTTGCCCAGACCCAATGTAGTAATTAGTTGGTTGCAGCCTATGTAGGATGTTAGGAGTTAGGTTAGCGATTAGGGTCTAGGGTTTTGGGGGGTCCGTAAGAAATAAGTGGATCGTTTTGATATTAAACGTTTTTTTGGATTTGCACTTTACATCACGGTAATTCTGGATTGATGGGAGTGTTTGACATGGAGGCGTGTAACCGGTTGCATCACTCGGTTTTTGCAGAAAGTTGTTTACTGTTGTTAACGTCCACAGGTAGCAAATATCCTCTTGTGAGGAACACCTTCAAAGCACAGCAGCTTAGAGGAACTAATCCATGCAAGCAATACCTACATAGAAGGTTAGCTGGGACCTCCTTTCACTCAGCACATTATGGCTATGTCCGAAATCGCTCCATATCCCCCATATCGTGCACTATATGGGGTGCACGCCATTTTGTAGGGGTGTCCCCTACAGAATTCTCCATGTACCCTATATAGTGCACTGAAAGTATCCCACAATGCACCGCAAAAGCAGTGAGCATCGGATGTACCCTACACGGAGCAATATAACCCATAATGCATTGCGAGACGTTTTAAAAATGACCTAAACTTTTAAAAAAATGGCACGGCGGGGGTAAATGGCGACCGACTGCAGCAAATAGTTGTGTAAGGAAATGTAGTCTCTTCTGACTTTTTCTGATGATTGTTGAATTTTATA
>OMKY01249020.1:0-18005 GCA_900302395.1 Bregmaceros cantori | reverse complement strand
TTTTGGTTTTGTAGTGCTTGGTGGTGAGATGAGCTGATGTCACTGGTTTTGTCATTGTTATATAATGAAAAAAATTGAAATTTGGTGGGTTCTCCTCTAAGGTGGATTGCCCTAATGTGGGCAACTACCTAATGTGGGACACTTATGTTCCAGTGGCTCTGGTTCCTCCCTAAACTAATAAATGTCGGTGGAACTATGGTAAAAGCAAACTATGGTAATGTGTCTAACATTAAGTTAAACTGTTACATTTCACTGTCCTTCATTAGGCAACTGACTGTCCCACATTAGGAAACTGCAAAAAACGGCCCACAATAGGGCAATCCACCGAATATATTTTTGGTCACCAAAGGAATTCTGTAGTGGCAATGATTTTCACCGCCGCTCTGACAACCCTCTGCAGTCATAGGCCCAATTCGCTCTGCCATTGAATTACATGGGGACCTCTGGTAATTCACAATTAGCCCCTGACGTCTGTGTTATTTTGCCGCACATTCTGACAGGATTAGTAAAAGCGTGTCTTTTGCTCAATTTAAAAGACATTATGACACATGTGCCGTATTTTTGCTTCCCCACACGTATACACACATACACAGACACGCGTGCGTGTATTAACAAAGTTAAATACATTCTGGATTCAAACCATTGTGGTGTTTTGACGAATCACAGTAGGTAACTTGCAGTGGAATTATTACTTTGCAAATCACAGACATCGTGCACTCGCACGTCAAATGAAATTTCAGACGTCCTCCGCAATTATTCCAAATTGCCAGGGGTCCATAGGTAATAAAAGTTCAGTGCGAATTGGGCTTTAGTCTGTCAAACGTTGTGGCAGACTTTATCCTGATTCTAAGAAATGTTGTATTATTATAACTTCTATCATTTGGTCCTTCGCGTTGGAACGATGAAGAAGTGTTGGAGCAGTGTCTGGAGCCCTGCAGTGTGGGTAATGTATTCATGCAGGCGTTGCCAGATTACACAAAGCTGGCCTATTACAAAAACATCATTGATTGATATTCACTGTCAGCTCTTGTTTACACGCACCCATCGAGCAGACGTATGATGGTGTGGACGCGGACGTGTGTGTGTGTGTGTGTGTGAGTAATTGTGTGTGTGTTTGTGTGTGAAGGAGGCGAAAAGGGCGGGAGAGAGTGTAATTTGCATGATGTGGGGGGTGAACATGAAGATAGACGCCTTGCCTTCGATCCGCCGCAATTCACCGTCAAGCCAAGGCTGTCGAATGTGCAGAGAATGTGACACAGAAGTTCTAATGGCGTCCTTGATGGGAGGGAAGCCCATATAGTGCACTATATGAGGCGCATGGCATTCTGTAGGGGTGTCCGTATACTCCATATACAGTAACATATGGGGAACGAGATCGTGACGTCGGGCGAGGAAGCCTGCTGCCATTTCAGGTGGAGCGCGCCCTCTGGGACACAGCCCGTGTTTGATTTCCGGTGCTCACCGTAAGATCATGAAATAGTATGCCTCATATCATCTATCTCCCTATTCACTGTGGACTGCGGTCAGAATCCTTTCCCAATTCGGAGATTGAAAAATGTCTAGCGACAAGTCAATTTTTGCAGGAATTCTTCATTCTCTTTTTTTTACATACATACATAGGGGATACATATATTGGTTATCACTAATGCCTCACCGTAAGGAGGCCCTGCGTTCAAATCAGGGCTCCGAGCCGGTTCAAAAAAATTACCTAAAAAATTGCTGTTGGCTTGGTATAGTTTTTAGTGGGGGGATTTCAAGATACAACTTTCATTTTGTATTCTGAAATAGTGCCTAAGGTAAACTATTCTGTGCCTGACCCCGCAATGGTTCCCTGTCTGTTGTTGTTGGATAGGACAAGAGATTCAATCTGTTCTGGTAAAGAGGGAATGTTTCCATCTCCAGCTGCTGACACAGTGTTCCATGCCAACCCCGTCAGCCAACTCGGTGCCCGCCACAAAACAGTTGGACCAGCATGGAGAAAACAACAACTACACATTGTTGCATTAATGAAACGCATACATGCATATGGTCACATAGGCATTACGTTTATATCAGATTGGTAAAAACAGGGCCAGAGACAGATCTCAAACAGCCAGCGGCTTGTCAAGATGTGTGTTGTTACAGACAGCAAAATATCTCAACAGTCAGTTGTGCTGACTGCTCTTAGCATAGTATCACTGACATTCAATGGTTCAGGGAGGAGCCAGAGTTAGCCAGAACAGTTCTTACTTAAGTAAGAGTAAAATACATTTGTGAAAAAACAACATGAGTACAACTACAAAGTACTGATCCAAATATCTACCCGAGTTAAAAGTACAGGCTCAGAAATGTAGTAAAAAAGTCTTTTTGAAAGTAAAAACTACATGTTCCAAAAATTACTAAAAAAAATGTAAATAAAAATGTTTGAATAAATTGCTTAGATACATGAAATAGATACATGAAAAAACTACTTAAGTACAGTACTTAAGTATATGTACTTCGTTACTTGCTATCTTTGCTGGGCAGTGGCCCGCGTTAGGACAATCCACCCAAATGACTAGTAAAGATTTACTGATAGAATTATCACCCCTTTTCGTGTGTCGTGTGAAGTCATGGTTGGTGGGAACATGCGCCAGACCACGCCCACAAGGAAGTGACAACACCAACTCATGAAGAAGGTCGCAGAACAGCAGCCGAAACTGTCGAGGTATTTAAAAAAAAAAAAAAAGAATGTATAAGTATAATGAAGAACTAATTTGTTTTCAAAGAACTGAACTGAACTCAAGTCATGTTGAAAGTGAACTTTCCCAACATGATAATAACATCTGGAACTAAATAGCTCCCTCAGACCCCCCTCTCTCCACTTGTGTAGCAGAGGCAGATAATAGATGCAGCCCTGGGGCCCACCACTGCATGTGTTTCATAGAAACTCATCAAGTATGAATGGATGAATATTTATTTGAACATGTTTAAAAGAAAAAAAAAACAGACAAGTAAAAAAAAAAAAACAATGCAAAAACGAATTTGCAAACTGACTAGGCAAAGCTATAAACTACAGAACGTTTTGAATAAGTGTAAAGAAGTCAACAGCAATCAAAGTAAATCTCAAAAATTTTTCAAAATGTTTTGGAGGAAGTTGAGATTTATATTTCCATCTAATCTTGAATAAAGATAAAAATGGTCCAAATGGGGCCAAAAAATAAATTAAATCCAAAAAAGCTTTAATTTAATAACTCTTAACTAACATACCCGATAAGGTTAGCTGTGGCACTGTCTGAGTGCCCCACACTGCTACTGCTGATCGCTGGCCTGGCATGCCAGAAGAAATTAATCGTCCACGCATCACACATCACACGCGGCTAGAGCGACCATATGGGGTGAATTAAGCAGGCTCGGAAAAAGTGTCAAAAAAGTGTCAGTCAAACAAAGTTATTAAATCACAACGCAGCAGGCGTGACAAGTGGCATGGAGGCCCACGTCTTTTGATTTGAACACGGCCCACCTTAACGGGGCGCTGATTGGACTGCCCGCATTTCTTTGCAGACCCATCCGGCCATCTAGTCGCGTGCAATGCATGGACGATGCGTTGATTCTGACTTGCCAGGCTACTGCACTGCTAATGCTGATCGCTTGCAGGTGCGGTCGGCGCCTTGTGAAGCGTTTGCGAACGACTGACTCACAACAACTTTTTCTGTCATGGGATTACGTTTCTGATTACAATCCATAGCAAATTTGTAACTGTAAGGCATTACTTTAAGAAAGTTTCTCGACCACACTCCACACACAACTTGTCCCAACATTAACAAAGGAAAATAAATGACCAAACCAGAAGAAAGTGAGTGATTCTGGGGAAAACTTGGGAGCCTCCTGGAGTGTTTCAGATAAACAGAAGCCAAAGAAAAAAAAGTAATCTTCACCACGGTGGCACAATTAATGAAACCATATTAAATTAACTACCCTGGAAGCCTCCAATGCAGACAGCATATTTGCCATTCCAATAGCTGAGAGGGAGTCGTTTGTTTCCACAGCATTATGTCTCTGTTGCACACTGGCGCTGTGAACAAGGTTAAAGACTCCATTTCACTGGAGGCGGCTTTGAAGGAATAATAATTGGCTCCTTTGCATTCTAGCTTTGGCTAAATATTGTGAAGGAAAAGTTTGTAGCTACAAGGTGTGCCGAGACGGGGAGTGTAGCTTGAGCTGGAATGGAGGGAGACGGACACTAAGCCGTCACTGGTTCATGGGGAGAGAAGAGTTTGGAATGTCCGTCTTCGTTGTTTTATTTGGATACTGAGCAGTGGTTTCCAGGGTGTGGGCCTTCAAAGTTGACTTTGTTCATGAAAGTTCTCTACTGCATCTAAAAATCATAGATAGATAGATAAATAGAGAGATAGATAGATTGCCCCATCGATTGATAGACAGATAGAAAGATAGATGGATAGATGAAGTGGATAGATAAAGAAATAGAGAGATAGATAGGTAAATAGATAGAGCGAGTGATAGAGAGATCGATAGATGGAGCGAGAGAGGGGGAGAGAGATAAAGAGACAGATAGATAACCCTCCCCTCCAAGGTATCTGTTTCTTTATCTCTCTCACAGTGGCCGAGGGGGTAGAGAGCGCGTCCCCCAGACCATAGGTCGAGCAGTGCCGCAGGTTCAAATCCCCTGTCCGGCTTTTTGCAATGGCTCCCCCCGACTCTTCATTCCAGTTTCCGATGTAATCCTGTCACTGTCTCTCTCAATAAAGAAAGAAAAATGGTACTTGCGCCAAAAAAATAACTTACGAAAAAAGAAACAGATAGATAAAAAGATAGTCAGATAGATGTATAGATGCAGTGAAAAACAGTTAGATAGATAGATAGATAGATAGTGGTTGTTTTCCAACTGGTCTTTTAGGTGACTCTGGTCCGATACATGGGTAATTCAAAAACAATCCTATACTAACGAGTGTTTCTCAAAACACCATGTTTCAAAAGTCCGACGGCATTGGAGAATGAAGGCAAGCGAACATATGACAACACAACACTACATACTAGATAACACTTTTTCTCGAGCCTGCTCAATTCAGACCAAATGATCATTCTAGTCGTATGGGATACATGTACGATTGATTCATTTGTTCTGCCCAGCCAGGTTAGAACACACTCACACACACACACACACACAGATGACACACAGATGACACACTCATGACACTGACACACCGGTGCCAGTTGTGCGTCCACTTGAGAACAAATTGACTCAAACAGAAAGGTGTTGGCACTTGACGGGCATGAGGAACACGAGGAGTGTCATATCAATCATGAGATGCAAGCGGAGAACTGGGCCCGCGCGCGAGAGAAAGTGCGTTGGCACTCCGCACGCTGATGGAAACCCGTGCGGGCTCAGGAATTGCCTCAGGAATTAGAGCCGCACTCAGTGTGATGAAGCAAGCGTACTTGTCGTGAGACGGAGCGATGCGGGTGGAAATTCTTTCAAATACATTTTATTGGAGCGCGGTAATCGCAGAATCATAACCATAGCTATATCTCTAGCTGTTAGTTAGATAGGAGAGATAGGTACTATATGACACCTTCCAGAAAGGAGCACCCTCTCTGAGTCTCCCTCTCGTCTCTTTCTCTCTCTCTCTCTCCTCCTGTATCAATTGAATCTCTACTGCATTGGGTTAGATTTTCATGATCTACGTCCACCTGTACAGCCATACTTAATTATAAACCCCTCTTGCTTCCCGCCAGAATTTAAATTATGTGCCTGACTTGGACTGCCGCTAAAAATAGACCCGACACCAGAACCGTACCCGTAATATCCTGGACATTTAATGTTTATAATGATAGGAATAGCTGTTAGCTCCGCATCAGCGCTCATCAGTCCGCCTCCACTTAAGACAGCATCCGACCCCGAAAGGACGCATACTCAAAATCTTGGTCCAGGTGAGCTAGCTTGACTAAGCACGGCACACTACGGTTCGATACCTAGACAAAGTTTCCATGGATAACTGTACAAACTGTGGTGTTTGAACTCACCTGGGTGCTGTCTGTTCCACCTGCAGCACGACCCCAGTAGCTTCCACTGGAACCTGATTCCACCCCGGTGGACCTCAATATTGAGATGAGTAACTTATCAGAGGATGAAGAAATGGACTGTGTTTAGATAGGTGTTGTTATTATGGGCCATGACCTACTAGAGGGTCCTACTAGATTATTTTATAAACAATTACAATTCCATTTACGTTTACTGCAATCAATAAAGGGTTTTTAAACCCTCCTTTGTTTCCTCTCTGGGTCATTATTCAATTTGAAAAATAACCCGTGACAAATTGGCAGTTGGTCGGACCCGCCCCGAGTCAAAACCAAATACAGTGCGTCATTTTTAAACCCGTTTCATGAAAATGTGTGGTTTCCTCGTGGGTACCCTTCCCGGTGCAGGGTAGAGTCCCCCCTGGTGTCACAGTAGTTGTTCTGCCTCCAGTATACCATCAACCTATTAACACTTTCATTGGAAACACTTTCATTGGAGGAGGCCTTGGCAGGTTCACGCGACGACAAGGAACACATGCAAGATTCCATCCACTCTCCCTACCAAACCATCTCCCAACACCCCATACGACCCTCTACACGCGTGTCGGGGGAATTGATGTGCCGCATTATCGCGCCAGTCTACGCCTCCTTGACAGGTGGCTTTGATCGCTAATTGGCACCGTTCACGCTAACGCTGGCGGCGTTACCATGATGATTGTCTCCCGGCCAGATGATGCATGCATGAGCTAAACGCCACCGCCGCCGGCTCCGCCAGTAATTCACACAAATATACTGAACACACAATGCACTCTGTGATCAGAGTTGTACAGAGGCGCAGCTTGTCACCAGGCAAGGCAGTCATTTGGGGCCCCCACCGGGCGGCGTTGGCAGACTTTTAAAAGGTTCACGTGGGCATTTGTTAAAAAATGTTGAGAACCTCGGGCCACTCATTCAAAAACTCAGTTTTAATGGTTTTGTTGGTGTTGTTCTTGTTTCTATTCTGAAGTGAATTGCTAATTACCAGGCCCTCTATTTTGCGTCAAATTAAAAATGTTCACAAAAGTGTTCTTGATTTAATGAAATGATGAAAAATTCCATGTGCTTGTAACTTGTGAAAAAAAAAAATGTACCATTAACCTGTTCAGGTGATTTATTTGAGTGACAAAAAAAAACCCAAACTTACTAAATTAATGTTCGACACAATATTTTTCTTTTACCATAGTTTGACTGACATTCATTAGTTTATGGAGGAGGCAGAGACACTGGAGCTTAGGTGTCTCACATTAGGCAGTGGCCCACTTTAGGGCAATCTACCCTACTTTTAAGGAAGGTTGATCATTGCTCTTCAAAACTCTACTCCTTTGCGTTACACACAAAGTATTTTTCCGCCCATTTTCAGCTTTATTCAGGAGTAGCTGGTAAAGGGCAAAGAACGGGGAGGAGAAACAGCGGCAAAGTTGTCAGTGAGAGGAAACAAACTCACAATTCTCCATGTACATGTGCTTTGTAGTGCTCTCCTCAATCTTAGCAGACTGAGATACTGCGGCACACTGTTTTTAATATTTTAAACCCTGAGGGTCATGAAAGGCTCTTAAAATCAAGTGTATTCTAATATTATTCAACCCCCACGGCACGCACCATGTGGCTCCCAGTACGCACCCGCATGGCACCGTATTCAACAGAACAGTTGTATGAATGAAAACATAATGAACATGGAGATGTGAATTAAGGAACAATAATAATAGAACATGTGTCGGAAACAGATGTTGATGCTGACATTAGCAAAAAAAATTATATTTCTTTTTAATAAAAAAGTTATACGGTGGTGTACCTGGACACTTTTTGACTACATAGCGAATTACATTGGCTACACTATCAGCAGAGATGGCAAACGTACCAACATTTCTTACTTAGGTAAGAGTAAAATACATTTGTGAAAAAAAAAAAACTTAATTACAAATACAAAGTACTGATTCAAATATCTACTCGAGTAGAGTTAAAAGTACAGGCTTAGAAACGTACTCAAAAAGTATTTTTGAAAGTAAAAAGTACATGTTCTAAAATTACTCAAAAGTATTTTTGAAAGTATGAAGTACAAATTAAAAATGTATATATTTTTAATATAAAATTTACTTTTTCAGTGCCAATTTTACAATGTTTTAATGTTTGAATGAAGTGTTAAAAAACTAGCCTTATTTACTTCACGTAAGGTTCATAAATGTCACTGCCAAGCATCTGCTAGCATTACTGCCCCCTAACGGCTCATTCACACCATACATATCTCTACCACCTACCATCAGTGCGCAAAAAAGTAACAAGCCTGTTTTGGAAAAAGTAAGGAGTAGAAGTACAGATATTTTTGTTAAAAATCTACTCAGTACAAGTAAAAAGTAATCAGAGAAAAATGTACTTCTAAAAGTACAGATACATGAAAAAACAACTTAAGTACAGTACTTAAGTATTTTCTTTGTTACTTGCCATCTCTATCAGCCTTCTCCTGCTGTATAATAAGATGGAACAACCCTCCTAGTGAGTGTGTTCTGGGTCCTAAACATTTGAGCTATAATATTTATTAAAGCATTGTTTTTCTGGTAACAATGGCGTTCATTATGTTTGATAACTTTGCTGACTTGACAATGTAGTTGGGATTAATACAGACAAACTTAGATGAAACCAATAAACCAAATCAATAAGTATGTATATATGTGTGTAGGGTGGATTGCCCTAATGTGCGGCAGTCAGTTGCCTAAAGTGGAACAGCAAAATGTATTGTTGAACAGTTAAACTTAATGTTAGACACATTACCATAGTTTGCTTTTACCATAGTTACAGTGACATCCATTAGTTTAAGGAGGAGCCCGAACCACTGGAGCTTAGGTCTCCCACATTAGCAGTGGTCCACTCTAGGGCAATCCAATATGTCTTGAGAGGAATGCATTTTTAAAAATAATCCCAATGAGCACATTCACACACCAATGGCGGTGTCTCCCATGGAAGGTGCTCAAACAGGACCCATTGGGAGCAATTTGGGGTTTAGTTTCTTTGCCAAGGAGAGTCATGTATGTAGTAGGCATCTGGACTGTCGGAGGCGGGATCCAAACCCCTCACCTTCCGGTCTTCAACCCTCGGGTCATTGGAGTGGCCGATCTCCGAACTGAGCTATAGCCAGGCCATTGGGTAATTTGGGTTATTTGGTGAGAGCTGGGATGCCAATGTTTTGCAGCCCGGAAAATCTGTCTCGCAAACTGTGGTGGGAAGCTCTTCTTCATCTGTCAAGTGCAATATTTTTTTTTAAAAGCTATTATTTTGGGCATCAGATCGATTTTTCATCTTTATTGACAGATGATATGTGACTTGTAAAGTCACGTCTCCATTGTCCTGATTAGCTACAAGGTGTGACATCATCAGATGTCCCCTCCCATCGGCTATAAATCAGTGATGCTTCCTCATGTGTGGTTGTTCGGCCATGTTTTCCTGCTTAGTTCATAGCTTAGCTTAGCTAGCCGATGCCCGGCTAATGTCCAGTATAGCTTAATAAATGAACCCTCTAGACATATTCCTGTGTCAAGACTGGTCATTTCCTCTACGTGGACACCTTGTCTGAGCTGCCATTACAATGGTGTCAGAATTGGGATTGCTTGGATCGACGCTCTGCTGGCTGGCCGCCACGAGTCATCGGTGTGGACTGCCACGTATCCGTGCTCGTGCTTGGTGAGGGGAGCTGATCTCTCCTGGTGTCCTGCCACTCAGCGCCTGTCCAACACGATCGGAAAGAACAACGAGGCGACTCAAACGGTGAGTGCCCACGTAGATAAACTGACCATGTTGAATAAATAATTCACAGTAACAGAAAATATATAAGAATATTGATCTGGCTAATTGGGAAGAGAAGTTAAAGGAGTACTTTGTTTTTCGGTCTTATCACTGTTTTGAGCAGTCCCAGGAGTATCTGTGTTTTCCGAGCGGAATGTATGTGTGTGTTGTGCCGATAGAGTTGGGTTGTATTGAGAGAAATACCAGACGTGCAATTCTACACTAGCTTCAAAGTGGAAGTCTACTGTTGGCGCGTTCCGTATGTGGGATAGCAACTGAAACGTATCTGAGCTGCCATTACACAGACTTAAGATGGGAATCGATCTCACAACACCTGCGTGCCCTGTGAGCCACACCAAGCCACAGGCACAACAGGGTATGGTGCTGGATGAAGCGGTCTTACTGACTGCGCCACAGAGCCTGCCCTTGTCAATTGCAAGATGAATTGCTTACTAAGAATGATCTGTGCTTCTCTGGGCTCACAGGGGCAGACCGTTAGGATCTTAAGCACCCGCTATAGTACCGCCTGGGAGTTCTATCCACGTATCGACCGGGTTCGACGCGGCTTAGCTTCTGAGATCAGACAAACTTGGGCGTCGTCCAATCTGCTGTCTGTGCAGATCACCTGGTTCCTCCCTCCTTGGCTCCCTGCTTGATCAGCGATGTCGGAGTGCTGTCTTGTTTTGTTTGTGTCTGTTTGTTGTCTGTCCCCTCCCAAAACCCTTTACCCTGTTTGTTTCTTGTCATGCAAATTGAATAATAACAAAGCCATAGTGTGAACCTAGATGTTTTAACAGTCATGTTCTTGAACAAAAGACTCAACTTGTTTCAATACTCGTTCAGGGTGCTCCGTCTCAGAGCTCTCCCCCAAACAACAAGCATTAAAACTTGCTGCGGTGGTATTAATTTCCGGTGGAAATACACCATAAGATTCAAGATTCTCCATATTGCATATACATGACAGCAGTACCCACACATGGAATTTTAGTTGGGAATGAAACGACTCTCTCAAGATCAACTGGTAATGAACAGGGTTAACACAAAAAGAAGGAAAAGCAGCACATACTTTATGAAGTGTCATTGGCATAGAATCAACACATGTAACATGTCAACATATTAAGCAGGTCTTAATATGCATCACTGCGCGTGGGAAGAAACTCTTTGTCAGTTTAAGCCACAGACTAAGCCATAGGCACAAAAGTGTAAGCAGCTGCGCCACGGAGCCAGCCCCAGTTGGATTATCCTTTTTTTTGGGGGGGGGGCGCCAATTTTTCATTCTTTATTGAGAGAGATAGTGACAGGATTAAATCATAAACTGGGATGAAGAGTCGGGGGGAGGCATTGCAGAAATGCAAACCGCCGGCTCTGCTCAGCCTGCTCTCTAACCCGCACTCTCTAACCACCCTGCCAACCGGGCGCTCCCGCATTATTTATACTCTGAACAAGTAACTGTGGCATCACTGTTATTTGTCGGCTCACCCTGACGACGTCTCTGGCTCACCAACCCTGTTCTTATATCAGTTCACTCTGACAGCCGCGCCATTTTCCTGCCCTTTGTGCATTTGTGCGGTGTATCAGACAATCTGCGCAATACAATTTATATTGAAGGCGGTATAACATACATTTACACACAAGTTGAGGAGTGTGACTCTCCAGGGAAATTCGGAGATAAGACTTTTACCGAGCCATCAAAGTATAGCTCGCCGAGCTCCTAGCGCAGGCGCTGTGCATACAGATCTATCAAATCTATGTGTGGGTGTGTGTATGTGTGTGTATTATCGGTCTCTTGCAAGTTTCTCGTATATATGTTCAACAGTGTTTGAACATACGTGTGCGTATGTTCCTGTGTATGTGTGTACACACACATGACGATTACTCACAGAAACACAAAGAGTGTCTCTGTGTGTGAGAGAGAGCGAGAGTGAGGTAGATACAGAGAAGGAGGGAGACGGTGAGAGACAGAGGGAGACGTGGCAGTGGAGAGAGTGAGAGAGAGAGAGAGAGAGAGAGAGAGAGAGAGAGAGAGAGAGAGAGAGATACTGTGTGTCTGTGTATATATGTGAGGAAGTGTGTGAGGGAGAGAGGGATAGTTGGGAGGGAGGTATAAAGTGAGATAGTATGAGAGAGGGAAGTGGGAGGAAGAGGGAGAGAGTGTGGTGGAGAGAGAGAAAAAGAGAGAGCAGGTACTGTGTGTGTATATGTGTGTTTGAAGGAGCGAGAGAGAGATAGTAGGGGAGAGAGAGAGAATGTGGTGAAGACAGAAAAAGAGAGAGCATAGGGTAGATAGGAAGAGAGGGGAAGAAGGGATGAAAGTGGAGAGTCTGGTGGAGAGAGAGAAAAAGAGAGAGACGATACTTTGTGAGTGTGAGTGTGAGTGTGTGTGTGTGTGTGTGTGTGTGTGTACCATGCTCCTATTGAACATAGCCGAGTCTCGCCTGCTGTTTACCAGCAGGGAGCCGCAGCTCCAATCTCATTAATACCCCCATGGACAAACACACACACACACACACAGATACACACACATGGATCCAGACACACAAAGACACACACTCAGATACACACGCATGGGATATCCAACATGCTGTGGAATACAGATTAATCCACCAAGTTACGGACGATTCAGTTCATGGTTTTCACGATGTTCAATTCCTTCATTTACGTCTTAGCACTTTCCCACCAATGGAGGGAGCTATGCAATGACCTTTATGACCCCAGCTCAGTGGCCTAGTGGAGTTAAACCAAAGACTGACAGAAAACGGTAGTGAATGCCATTTGGCTGTTTACTCTGTGGCCATAAAAATTACTTGAGTAAAAGTATTGTTACCTCAGCAAAATATTACTCAAATAAAAGTAAAAAGTAGTCTTCCTAATAGTTAAGTACGCCACAAAAAAGTTACTTAAGTAGCAAAAGTACTGGGTAACTTTCATTTAAAAAAAAAATAAATTAGGACAAATTCTCTTTTCAAAATGTAAAACGAGAGAGCGCCGAAGAGGGGGGCCGAAGTAAAAGTAACTTGTGAAAAATGTACTCCAAAAGTTAAAAAGTACCCAAAAAATGTTTAACAGTGTTAATGTAATACGTTACTGCCATAGATGGTATATAAAAATTGACCTATTTAAAGATTGTTTCTAATTGATGTTTTAATGTATATTGTCGGGATAATTAACCGACTCTGTTGTTGGCGCCCCTAGCGGACAGTACCCCCGGAAAAAGTCGCGTTTGAGGTGTCTCTCTCTCACTTACCGTAGAGCTCTCTCTACCTCTCCTTGTCTCCGGATATACGGGTACTTTCAGCAATGGCACCGCGCGGTCGGACCCTTCAACCCGGCTCGGATGAAAGCAATAGGATGACGTCACGCACGCTGCGTCTACTTTATAAATAGTCTATGGTTACTGCGCATCTCTGCTCTGTGGCAAACTAAACGGAAATAGAGGTTGTGCAACGCCACGTCATCGCACTCACCGCCAAGATCACTTGCGACACTTAAAAAAGTAACCTCACACGTCATTTGGAATTCATATCCCAGTACCGTGACAGTTCAGTATAAAATGAATAAGATACAAATCACACAATTGAAAAAATGTATATGCGGTTGAACCGGTCACAGCAATGCCTGCAACAACCGCCATGTCTTTGGGGTTCCACGCTTGCATTGCAGGGCCTCTGCATTCCGAAATGAATTTTGGCGTATCATTTGCTGTGATGTGAATTCATTAGGGTCCTTCCAAAACCCTATTTCTAACCCTTAACCCCTAACCCTTACCTAAGCCAAGTCTAAGCTAACCCTAACCTAATCCTAACAAAATAAACGTTTTTAGGATTCAAATTTTATCAGAATGGAGTTATTTCGGAATGGTGAGTGCCCCCTGCGTTTGGTCCTTATTCCTTGTTTTGAAACTTTGTCCGCTACATAGTCAAAATGCCGACCAAGGAGTGTCCATCGTCCCCCACTTCATATTCTGGCCTTTCAAAGTGAATCATCCAGGTACTTGCGGCGCACTTAATTTTTCCACTTTGGAACAGAACTAGGTATTGGAACAAAGTGCTGAAGTATGTAAATTGGAACAGACCCCAGGTCAGCGTATGAAGTCCACAGGTGGTCATCACACCACGTTAGTGGTCTAATTCAGTCTCTTGACACTGTCATCTGTAACGCACACACAGCTCCGTGCCGGCCTGCTAATGATGAGCTGCGATAATTCCATTAGCTTTGATTAGAGGACGGAAACACAGGGCAGAAACGGCTGATCCAGACCCGGGCCCCCGATGTCGCCTGTTTTGAGGTTCGTTAAATGGAAATTTGTCGCTTCTGCGTTAATTTGATCGGCACATGGAGACACACAGTTATGTTTTTTTGTTTGTTCTTTTTTTCAGTGTAAATGGCATTTTCTTCATCTTTATTAGACAAGATTAATCGGAAACAGGTTTGAAGAGATTGGGGGTAGACATTGCAGGAAGAACTGCCGACAAGGGGAGGAGAACTCGGACATTGCATCATTACAATGCACTGTGGTCTGGGGGGGTGCAATCGAGCAGTGTCTTTTTATAAGAGTTGGGGGGAGACATTGCAGGAAAGCTGGAAAGGGGATTAGAACCCAGGGCGCTGCTCAACCTACGGTCCGGGGGCCTTGCTCTATAACCTTGCTCTATAACCACTGCCACCGCACACCCCAGCACAGCGCCTTTAACCATTTTTCACCGCGTCGCCCTCCAGTTATGGGTTTAGCTCTCTTATGAGAGTGAATTTCATTATTACTTCAGAAATGTTTCGCACCAAGTCGACGTGATCATGTCAACCTTTCGTCCACTATGACACCTGAAATTCTTGCTTGTGAATTGGACAATTTCTGAAGAATTAATTTAATTTTGGAAAAGCCACAGGGATAATTATTATCTAGTTGCAAAAGTTCGTGGAGTTTCACATGTTAGTACTGAGGGTGAGCCTGAAGCTAGTTCATTGTCAACAGTATGAATAAGCATGGCAAGATCTTCATGGGAGGCTATCAAAATGTTGTCTTTCTTGGACAGCAGTGGAAGGAGAAAATTGGTAGCTATTGCCAAGCCATTAAATCACACAATAAATAATAGCGGTCCCAAAATTGAACCTTGTGGGGCTCCAAATTGAATCTCAACTTTTTTATAAAGAATATTTTTAAAGGCTAATAAGTCAACAGTGATATACTAGCCTGTCAAGAAAAATAAGAAAATGTGAAAACGTAAAAATGTTGCCTTCCAAAAACAAGGAATCCAAGTTGTAACATTATAGGGGCCTTGTACAACAAGTGTTATCACACAATGGGGAAAAAGTCTGCCATCTTCAAATATTGTATTCTTTATATAAAATGTCATTTATACATTTTATGTTAAAACCTAAAGAAATGGACCAAACAGACATTTGGCCATATTGAATTCAGCCATGTAAGTGTTGGGTTCTAACATCTCATCAGTTCATGAAGCTAGAGCATTAACACACCGGATCTGGGACAAATCCATCTGTTCAAAAGTTCTTAGACAAAGGATCTTACGTGGCAGAGGCGCACACAAAACCATTACATCCCCTACTCTCCCATGTTTCGGGGATATCATCCTTATCATCATCATCATCACTCCTGTAGTTCACATGGTGTCAATCAGTCTGCAACTTGTCCACTCCTGAATGCTATCTTCCCATCGCTTTCTCTTTCCTCCTCTCTTCCTTCAACTTGGCATTGTTTTTCAGAGTCCTTGGTATATTATGACATGTCCGTATCATTTTAGTTTTTGTCTTGACTGTGGTTAGTAGATAGATCTCCATATGGTTCGATGGCTTGTTTTATTCTGGCTTTCACTTCTTCATTGTTCTCTATACGAGATGCCGAGGAGCCTGCGGTAACATCTCATCTCTGTGGGATAAAATGACTGGAAATAAACTCTAAAATAACTTTTTTTTGTTGTTATCCCCATTTGTTGTGTAACTATGTCTGTTTCTGGCTCACAAAGCTGGAACCCAAATTAATTTTCCCACAACATCCCGCTCTGCACTCTGGCACTGGCACTCATACTTGACATTTTGGGGTACTGAAGTGTCACTCCCAATGTCAAGTGTGGCAAAATGGCTGCACTCAACGCGGTGAAACTTTGGAGTGTGAAACAATGGATGCTTACAGTGTTCCCTTAATTGCCACCGCCGTGATTACGGTGCCGCGGCGGAGGTCACAAATGGCAGCCGCCAAATAGCGTCTAATTGTGGGGGCAAAAAATAGCGGGTCTAGCGATCCGCCGAGAACATAAGCAAAAGAGGCTAAATCGTGTAGTACTGTCTGCTACAATGGAGTTAATTACGGTGGCGTGAGGATGGCAATTTGCCACAAAGAGAGGAAAGAGCCGCCGACGTTGTCGTCTTTGTGATTTCTGGTGAGAGCAACAGGCCATGACACGACAAATGTGTGTAATTAGTTGTGTCTAGCCCTTGGTAGTTCTTTCTTGCGATGCGACTCGACACATCATAATTACGAAAGGAAGACAATTTTAAAGAAAATTCAAGTAATTGTTAACAATGCACAATGACAAAATAGATTAGTTCAATAGCTTGCTATAATTTCAGAAGGTTCTTTATTTTATCATTAATGTGCCGTATGTTATATTTGTTTCTTTTTTTTTTTAACAATTTGCAGTGTGATAATTAACCTCAAATCTTCCCAACTTCTTTCGGGCGACGCTCTTTATCATTGTTTGAGTTCTGTTGTGATACTTTCTAGATGAAAATTCACTTCCGCCATTTTTCTTTTTTGATGTGCACCTTTACATGTCGGGACAACTGCATAGGTCAAGTTTGTCAAAATCGGATTCTAATGTTTTCCAGGATAATTGTGGTAGATCGATATGTAGTAATTGTTTAAAATATAGTACAGAAACACGATGACTCACTGTGGTCTTACTGGTCATGTTGTTAATTGTATTGTAGGAGAGACGAAATTCGACATGGCAGAGTTCTCTAAGAAGAGAGTATACTCAGATTTCAGTTTGGACACCAAAAGAAGAAGAGTTGGAGAAGATCAGATCAAACTTTATTTATATAGCACTTTTCATGCAGAGCAATTCAAAATGCTTTACAGCAACACAACAAAGCAAAACAACAATAATAAAAGGGACACTTGAGCCCCAACCTTGCAAACCCATTAAAACAACCATACCCACATAGAAATACAAGAGCACACACCCACACACACACACAGGCAATGGATTTGTCTTTAAAATGATAGACATGGCTTGGCACTGGGGATATACAGCGAAAAGACATTTTAGAGTATAAAAAGATAAATGAATACATAGATAAATAAAAACAAGATAAGTGATGGAGATGGAAATACAAGGAAACCGAAGATGACGACAACCCAAAACAAGATGGAGGGACTGCGTAAACACATATCTCAGGGAGAAGGAGATTAACGAAGAGTTGGTCAACAACAGAACTATATGGAAACAGCTCATTCTCAGCGACGACCCCGCACAGGGAAAAGCTTGGAAGAAGAAGAATAAGAAGTTGTGAATTGTATTGTATTGTTTTCTGTATTAAATATACTGTTGCGGCAAAAGTCTTCCGTGAACTGCACAAGCCGGACGACGTCCTCCACGCACTGCACGCCACGCGCACCTGCCACTCATCTCTTCATCACGACGTGGATCAGGATTGGCTCCCCTTCTCCATAAAAACAAGACGCTGCCCTGGGCCTGACGTGGCGGAATAAAATTCCCTTGGTAGGTACTTGACCAAGGTGAACCGTTTTAGCACTAGGTTGTCCCAGACTAGACTCTCTTTATCATGTGACAAGTCCTGTGGTGTTACCTGCCGTGTGTTTCCTCGTCCCCGAAGTCGAGTATTCGCCATCTACACTTCTACGAACATTCCTGCTAGGGAATGTTCGTGGCAGGGACAACCGTGCCACGTCATCGTGCCAGAGACTTTCTTTAGATAGACTTGTACATATTAATCATAGTCAGACTCGTCTCGAGTATTTCCTCTATTTCTCATTCCATTAAAGGAGTTATCAACTGCACTCTTGTACGTCTCTTGGGTCCATTACTAAGTCATAGTTTTGTACCAATACATAAACAGGTTTTAAACCCTTCATATGCAGGAAGAACTGCCTACAAGGGGAGGAGAACTCGGGACATTGCATCATTACAATGCACTGTGGTCTGGGGGGGGTGCAG
>OMKY01249012.1:3056-23931 GCA_900302395.1 Bregmaceros cantori | reverse complement strand
TAATGTGTGACGAACTCCATGCGTAAGTTTAGCCACGGCTAGCTGCGTTCAGTGCTAGCGATGTAATGCTCGTCTGAATTTAAGTGAAGTCATTGCAATGCCAAGAGAGACATACGGAGGTGCACATGAAAGGAGCATTATTGAACTGATGCATATATTATATGAACATAAATGTATATGTATTATATAATCTAGTTATTAATATAATTAATAGATATAATTAATAATTACATGCACAATGCGCATGTCGTATATATATATATGTATATGTATATATATATATGTATAGTTATGTATGTAGGTGTATGTATATGTATATAGGTGTGTGTATATATATATATTTCAATGAACATAATATGATGTTTGGAGTTGATAAACATGTTTGTGTTGGTTATTGAGATTAACAATTGTCATATTGTATATGATGAATGAAGACATGTTCAATTTCAATACTTTGTCAGAATAAACTGACCGAGCTGGAGTGAGCATCGACTCAATTTGTGTTTCTATGATCCACAGCACCCACTGTCTGTGGATCCCTGCTATCGCCCTAGATTCCCCTAGGTCTAGGCCGGTAACACTTGCAAAGCGCTTGTGACTCCCTACTGCCCTACGAGTTTCTTGAGATATTGCTGGTAAGGGCTTGACCTACGGACAAACTGAAACTACCTACGGAACCGGATGAAAGCGTCCGTTTCCATTAGTAAGGGAAGGTATAAATGGGCCTTTGAACATTGAAAATGGTGCTTGTGATACAATTCCCGCATTTCCAAAAGAAGAAGAATAACTTTTTACATACACATTTTTACACATATGTAATATTTTAAAAAATGATGGAAGGCATTATTCACTAGTTGCCAAAGGCGCAAAATTATGACGTTACTTTGAAAATGCTACTTTATGTCTCTGCTACTTCAAGTCTCTAAATTGTTTTTTTAAGGTGCACTGCACAAATTTGGGTGAGAGACAGAAACAGAGACAGAATAGAGAAAGCGTGGGACAACAGACAAACAGCGGGAAGATGTATAAGCTAGATACCTCAGACCGTCATGTACCAATGCTTTCACCATACATTCTTCCTTGGCATCCTTCACATCATACATTAAATGAAGTATTGAATCGTCGAACACTAACAACTGGAGCTGGGCGATATGGGCTAAATTGATCATGATATTCTATTTTGATGGTATGTAATATAATAATAATAATAATAATAATAATAATAATAATAATAATAATAATAATAATAATAAATAATAAACATTTGCCACTAGAGGGAGACATAGGGAGATAATAGTGATCACTAAGTCTCTACTGGCCTGTTTCGTGCGATGGGTAACGTCTTACTTTCAATAATAATAATTACAAATCTTTGTCATGTGGTGGCAGCAGAGATCCTCTCATTTTTACACTGAGAGGTAATGAAAAAAAAATTAGAAAATACGACCACATTGAATATATATTGCTTGAGATAAATAATAATTGATTGCCCGAAAATATTGAATTCATTAATTTATTTATCACGCAAACATGAATAAAGAATGCGTACTGCGATACATTTGCCGCTTGCGCAAAGACTTCACAAACAAATAAGGATCCCCTCTTTCTCATCCATAGAGATAATATCCCAAGCATTATGGAGAACCATAACAGATAATCAGTGCTAAAGAAAAAAGCAAAAAGCAAAGAAATTTTTTTTTTTCCCCTAGTTGTTAGAAAATAACAAAATAATCATAAAAAAAACAACAAAAGATCTCTGATCAAACAAAATGAAACCAAGCACATAAGACCACAGCAACTCCAGCACATGTTGAGATGAAGACTTCTGCACAGAAAATGTGTTGCATCGGAGGCGCGCGGTGGCCGAGCGGGTGGAGAGCCCGAGCAGTGCCGCAGGTCCAAATCCCCTGTCCGGCTTTTCTGCAATGTCTCCCTCCGACTCTTCATCCCCCCAGTTTCCGATTTAATCCTGTCACTATCTCTCTCAATCGTTTCCGGTTTTGTATCAAATACAAAAAGTTCCCGGTTTTCGTTCCTTGAACCGGTTCAAAGCCCTGGTTGCAGCCCTAGTTGTGAGGGAGGGAACCGATTTACGTGTCACACTGTGCGTTCATGAACATATATAAACAACAAAAGAAGCAGAAGAAAAAGAAGAAGAAGAAGGATAAGAAGAAGAAGAATAGCTGCCATGTCAACACAAAGCCGAACACCGGCATTGGAGGAAAGTTCAGTGTCATTCCAAGGGGTAAATGCAGGCCAACAGGTGGAAAAATGTGTCCTGACTTTGCGCCGTAGAAATAAAAAAAAAAGAAAATTAAAAAGTTGGAACGGACGAATGATAACTTCATTGTATTTACAAAGTTGTTACCATATACTTTCAATGTATTTACACAATTGTAAGTACACAATACTTACCAAGAACGTACTTGGTAACAATGTGTAATTACTATGTAATGACAATGTAATTAGCGGCACTGTAAAAGGTAGCGTTACTGAAAATGATTATGTGACTTGTGTTGAGAGCAGGAAGAAATTAAACATTGTAATCCTTTCTCAAACGTGGTGGAACTTGCCTCTGACACGAGATATTTCCCACGTCTACAAAGTCATTTCCCATACACGTCGCCACTTTTTTTGGTGTCTGCACACTGGAGGGCGCAACGAGTCTCGAGCGCCGCTCGAGTCTTGACGTGTCGTGTAGTGTCAGCATTCAGATATCAGACCATTGGATTGTATAGTGCGAGGACAAGAATCGTGAGCTGCAAACTTTTGACCCCTGCAATTCAGTGGTACAGTATGAGCAGAAGCGTTACGCGTGAGAAACCCTAACGTGTATGCCAAAAAAATCCTAACTCAAAGCTAACTCAATAGTATTTTCAATTGCCTGCACAGAGCCGTCCTTATGGCCAAAATTAGTGAAATCACACTGTAAAGACGACAGACCAAGGTTTTATGGAGCGGGAGTGAAAACATGGGTGGGGACACACACACACACACAAAAAAAATTGCACAAATGAGGTGAATGTATTTCATATTCTAATATGCAACGTAACACATACAGTAGATGATGCGTACATTTAGAACACAACACATGAATATGCATGCAGGCCCAGACGATGCGCTGGACAACATTTAAAAACGGCCACTAGGAGTGGCCTTGATGGCAAAGCTAAAGCTAATGGGTGGGGAGGATGAGATGGGACTACAGTTTGAGTCTTGAGATGAGTTGGCTTGCTTTGCATCAAAAACTATGATATTCTGTGATTTTTATTAGCAGTTAATAACTAGAAGCACTCAGAGATTGCAAACCTGCTCCGTAGTGGTACAAAAAAATAGTACTGTTAGTGCTAGCCGTATATGTGCCAACCCAGTAGTGTTCGTAGAGTAGCGCGATTGTAATTGACGCCACCTACATTTCCCAGCGGCCCTTGGACCCGGAAGACTAGTCATGTGACCGCACAGCGATCTATCGGTAAGTTGGTGATTAAGTATGGTTATGTTACTTATAGGCTACAGCAATGCACCGAAATTTAATCATGTCTTTCTTTTGTAATTTCCAACGACTCTGCAAAATTTCATCCAGATCCGTGCACAACTTTTTACGTCCTAAATACTTCTTTATTGCATTATCATAATATCTTGTCCACTAGTCCAAAACCATCTAATAGCGCTCTAACCAGGCGCTATTATTAGACGGTGGAAGAGTCATGGAAAGAAGTCCAGTCATGGTAAGAAGTTTGAATCACATTACAGTATATTTCGTGTGTGCCCGAGGGCCCAATCCCTTATTCACCTATATGAGTCTTCATAATATGTACACCGTGATATTTGTACTTTGAAAAAAGATATGATCCAATCCATTTCCTTGTTCCGGCTAAATGCATGAAAACACCTTGCGTTTCTATTGCCTTGATATTTGTTTTTTTTAAACTGCTGTTTGCTCGGATAATTTGTGCCGCGCGCCCTCTCCACAGTCTTTAAATGTTTGATCCAAGGTAGTAGGTAGGTTGCTCCTTGCTTGACACTCAAACACTTTGCTAAAAACCACTCTACCAATATGCAATTAGGGACGAGCGCATCAAATTGTTTGCGGAGGAGCTCATTACACGTAGTAGGAGCGGCCTCGAATGTCAACAGCCGCTCCCAGTTCGCATGTTGACCAGTGCGGCTGCGCGCAACTGCATTAAGATACGAGTTGGAGCCTCTGAGATCATGCGGCCACCCTGTTGGTCCTGTTGTGGGAAAATGAAGGATCTGGAGCAGTGTCGTCACGTCAGAGATGTTTATTAAATCCTAATCAACACACTGACTGACTTAGTTTTTAAACACAAACGAGGCCCGCCTTTTTCAACAGATAAGGTATGGGTCTGTGTGCATGTGGTTTGCTATTTTAGGCACCCCCGGCTACTGTCAGCATTTACTGGGGTCCACACCTGTTCGTGTCTGTTAATGGAAGAGGGAGACCCAGTCTTGTTTAGAATATAGTCAGTCGATTATTATTAATTAGTGTAGTAAATTACCCACTACAGTCCTTACGTGGTCATGTGGTTCTACACGCAGCGTTGTGAGGCATCTTGGAAACGCGACATTGAAATACTACAATTAGTAATTAGTAATCTCGGGCAGATTTTTGGGAGCGTGTCACGTCACAATCTCGTTCCCAATAAACCAGCCTGACAGATTAGGCTGATAAAACCTTTAATAGCAGAGATAGTGATCATCAACATCAATTTATTATTTGCTTCAGAAAAGATCTTTTTGATGCAAAGCAAGATTATTTATATTGGAGTACTTTTAATGGTATCTTTATAATGGCAAAATGATGATGGATGTCAGTGGAGGCAAAGCGCGTGGGGTGGATGGAATCACAGCTCACTTGGTTGTCTCCCGAGAGTCGGGGCAGGGACAGCGTCCTCCCGTGCCCATCAGTGGGATACTCTGTGTCCCGCCCCATCTCGCTCATCTCAACCGTCTGCAAGACACACACAGCGAGAGGGGGGGCGGGACCTCAGAGTGGAGGCGGGACCTTAGAGGCTGCGTTGTGCATGGCGGAGGAAATGAGTATTGAACACGCCAGATTTTTGACCCAAAATCGGCGTATTTCCGATGATGCCCATGGAGTGTGTGGTTGAAATGAGAATTATTTATTCCAGGAAGGAAGATGGCCAAATCTGGCTGAGAGCTGCATTATATATTAAATTATATTGTATTATATATTATATTATTGCAGGGAAGTGTCTGCTTGCTGCCTAACCTTTAATCTCTTGTGAGTTTTGGGCATATGAGGTGGTTTAACACTATACACACTATACACTGATCGGACGGTGAAAACAAGCCAGTTAGAGCACTTTCCTTAACTCCAAATTGTACGCCTTTCTCTACTCTCTAATTGTACTGCCATACTTGTACCCTCCAATCTGTCATGTCATTCTGGACTGAGTCTGACTGATTCGAGTGATTTAAACCGTGAAGGATCTAAGTATCTTATATTGTTAAATTGTATATACTAATTCCACAACAGGATTAAGATTCCTTCTGCATCAAGGAATCAATACGTGTATCTGATTTCAACATTTTAGGTCAAAACCAATCAATGTTACAATATTTCCCCTCAATAACACCATCGGAAACCTAACAAAATACTTGAGAAAAATGTTGACGTGTTCAATACTCCATTCCCCTGCAATGCCCACAGGTCCGTTGCACTTTCTTCCGTCTTCGGCCCGGTGCATTGGTTCAGGGACCTGGTTACCTGCTCGTCCAGTTGCGTTGGTGTGCTGGCTTGGTTGTTTAGTGGTGAATGGTCCCAGGTCGGAGACCCCCGGTAAAAAATCTGAACGTGAACAACTGTGATTCTGAAAAACATGGCCTCCAAAGCTAGGCCTTCACCATCTAGCCTGCATGCTAGTGAACACAGCCACTACACACTTGGTAAGAGTGTTGGTGAACCGAACAAAGTGAATGGCTTTGATAAAGTGATACCTAGAGAGAGAGAGAGAGTGAGTGGGTGGAAGTATGTATAGTATTAGTATGTTAGTGCGACCAGGGAAATAGCTTGGTCCAGATATACCACCAAGGTTGTTGAAGAACCAATTCCTAAGACTAGAGAGGAGAGAAGGGTGAAAGACAGAATGTGAGAGAAACACAAGCACACATATACAAGTTTTTAGTAAAAAAAAATAAAATAATAATAATGCTATTATTAGCATTATTATTTCCAAAGTTCCGCCATGTTTCTAGCCCTAGAGGTGGTCAGGACCACCCTAGGTACCGAGGGAGTTTTCTCCCTAGCCCTTGACAAATTAACGATTGGGACTCCCCTCAATCTTCGCGAGAATGTGCATCCCCACGGGCGAGGGTGAAGACAAGGGCCAATCTTGCGTTTGGGATGGGGCCTAAGATTAAGATTAAGATACTTTTATTTCGTTACACATCCATAGATGTACAGTGAAATTCCTCCTCCGCATTTAAACCATCCCTGAGGAGCGGGGAGAACATGTAAACTCCACACAGAAACGGCCTGTCCGGGTTGGGATTTGAACTGTGAGGCAAAAATCCCAAGCACTGCGCCACTGTGCCGCCCCTCTATTACTTCAGCTAGCATCACATATTAACTACTTCATCATCAAACCCTGTCGAGGAATGAATGTAATACGTTCCCACGACCTGGGGGGACAACATACCTGGGAGTTGTATCGGTTGTCACGGAGGTCATCAGGGTAGGGCTGGTCAGGACTCCAGCTGCCTGTGTTCTGGAACATCTCCTGGGCTTTGGCCGTTACCCAAGACTGACTTTCTGTCATGCCGCCCTCTGGAGGACTGAGGGGCGCACAAATGCACAATCATTGGTTGTTAGCGCGATAGACAAGTTTACGTGTATTGCAAAAAATGTAAAGCGCACTTCTTGTCCCGTTCTAAAAGGCCGATTTATGCTTCTGACACATAGCCTCTGCAACCGTCATATCTGTCTTTGTGTTTGTAAAAAAATCCTGACTACGCGTCAGACGGTTGCGAACCCACGCAGACCTCAAGCGGAAGTGCGCAGAGAAAAAGCAGCTGTGATTGGTCCTTGGTATGCCTTTCAAGCTGTCTGTGTTGTTGTTTCGGTACCGGGTCGAGCCACTTTTAAAAACCGAGGACAACTACACTACAATATAATAAAGTTCTCGCGACTTTCACTCTCACTAACGCTTTGGCGGGAAACTGCTGTTTGCCGCTAGAATTTCCAGACCAAGGGTGCAAAACTGGTTCGCGAACAGACCCCAAGCGACAAGTGGTGTGTACGGTTGCAGAAGTGTAATCTGGCCTTAATGGAACACATTTCCGATGTCTGTATAGCAGCCTGTGTACATAGCAGCTGCATCTGTTGCACAAAACACAGTGTTTAAATTTACTTTCCACAGCTCGCTGTGTCACCAATTACCCATTATCGACTCGGCTTTGCCCATTGCTCTGTGTAAATATTCTGACAGATAAAACTGCAATTGAATCATTTGTGCATGTGTAGGGCATGTGTAGCCACCCTTTTTAATAGCTTGATTGCTGAGTAGGTGCTCCCACTGAAAAGACATCTACAAAAATTGCTCAAAACACCGGAGCCCCTCTTCATCTCTACAACATTGCCAGAACTGCCCGCAGAACTTGTCTAGAGCAAAGGCAAAACAAAACACACATAACTCAAAATCGACTACAGATAAAATCTATAAATGCCATTTTCTGAGTGCCATCAAGACGACCTGCAGGCGTCTACAGACACCCACCAGACGGTTGCCGTGGTATTTTGATGTGCTCGGTTGCTCTTGACGACTGCCTGCTTGCACCAGCACTATTATTAGCATGGTTATTGTGTTTCCTTTGTTGCACTGTGCCCTATATCTCTTTGCAGTGGGAAAACAGATCTCAGTGTCTGTGAGTTATGTATCGTGACAATTGCATTAGACCTGAATCCGAATGCTGTTACCTGATTCAATTCAAAATGTTGATGTACTACGTATACACAGGGTTGTGAAGATTATTTTAGTAATGCAATCCCTTACAGTTACATGTTACTCATTCAATTAATTGTAATCAGTAACGTGAGCCAAAGGCCAACCAAAGGCCTGTCTGGTGAGTAGCACCGGGAATAATCTCATTGACCTCGTCTGCAGTGCGGACGGAAACCTGCTATTATTATTGTATGCGTGTACTACGTGCTGAGTGATTTGATTTGCCAACACTAAAAAGTGGTTGAGCCTAAACATGTTGGAAGTAGCAGAGCAGGGCAAGTGAGCAAGAGAATCTCGGGTGCTGGTGCCGTGGAGAGACGGTGGGTGTCCCACTCTGTAATTGCCTGTGCCAATTGCGGAATTGTCCTGAAGTATCCTGAATAAGAAGCTGGTAAGATGACTTTTGATGATTCGGAACATGATCCAATGTGTGTTTGGCAAACCGGGATTGTGGCCTGTACTATACAAGGCCCCTGTGACGTCACAATGCCTACAGCAAGCAAGGCACCTACAAGAGGTATATTAAGGCAGATTTTGGTTCTAGATCACTAGTAACTACCACATGGCTAAAATCAAAGTAAATTAGTCGCTGACAGAAGAGAAAGGGTGATAGAAAAACCACAGCCAGTGGCGGTATCAGCAGCTTCACAACACAGATCGTTCACTTACAGGCCGTTGATGGGATCGACCGGGGGAAGGCTCTGTACCAAAGGGGGTCCTGTGGACGGGGCCGGCTGGCCCTCCTCCCTCCTCAGACCCTGGCTCCATGCGCTGAAACATTAATGGCGTTCGGTTCTGTGAGAAATACACCACATGGCCTCGAGGCTGGAATCAGGCACTCTCAGGACACACTCACACGTATACGTGTGCGCACAAGGCCGCACACACGCACACATACACACTCGGGGGTTCCGCACAGGTGCATGTCGTAGGCCAGGTGCACCCTTGCCATGTGACTATGATTGCAACGCACGGGGAATGAAGATATCTAATGGTTGGGGTGACATAGAAGAATGTTTGAAAGATCATGCTTCACTCGTCTCTGCATGCAGCAGAAGGTGCACCGACATGGGTCATGCTAATCTAGAAGTCTCTGTCCAATGTGATTCTGTTTAGGTTTGTTTTAAGATTCGCCCTGGTGCATCCAGCAAAAGCGACAAGCTTCCCGGCAAGAGCCAGAGAGAGATCATCGGGGCTGTTGACACGGCAGGGCATTTGCACGGGCCGAGTTGGAAGGTCAAGTTCTGACCATTGGTAGATCTGGGAGTGCATAATTCGATCATCATTACATTTATTATTAACCTTTATTTTTTTTGCTGCTGGGTGATATGGTGCTGTACCATGAAAGGCAGGCCTTTTAATCTGCATGACCAAAACATTCTCAACCAGTTAACTAATTGAAGCCATTCTTCTTAGTTAGTGCAGTGTGTACATATGCATCAAATGTATTGTAGTACAAATTCCCCCCCCAAAAAACAAAAACAAAACTGAGCTCCGGTTTAGGCAGTACCCAAAACATTATCTAAACTAATTTTTCTGAACCAGGGGTCTTATCTATTCCAACGCTGGCATAATAATGACATGGGCGAAGGCCAACCAAGAGCCTGTCTGGTAAATAGCACCAGGAATATTCTCGTTGTCTGCGGTGTAGAGTGAGGGCGGCCACCAGCTATTATTATTGTATGCATTGTTATTATAAAATATAATTATAAAAAATATAATTATAAAATTCAACAATCATCACAAAAAGTCAAAAGTACTTACAATCATAACTATTTGCCGTGGTCGGCCGCTATTTACTCCTGCCGCGGCATTTTTTTTTTATTTTAGGTAATTTTTAATACATCTCGCAATGCATTATGGGTTATATTGCTCCGTCTAGGGGACATCCGAGGCTCACTACATTTCGCGGTGCATTGTGGGATACTTTCAGTGCACTATATAGGGAGAATTTGGACACCCCTAGAAAATGGTGTGCGCCCCATATAGTGCACTATATGGGGGATAGAGAGCGATTTCGGACACAGCCATTGACAAACGGCCAGTGTCTTGCTCTACCCCGATCAGAAACAGTGTGCTGGAGTAGGAAAATTACATTTGCCTCATCCAGTGAATGAAAAATTGAAGCTATTTTCGTTGGCCCCATTGAACTTGTTTGTGGGCTTGATGTGGCCCGCAGGCCGCATGTTCCTTTTCCTCTGTTGGTCCGACACGTATCGCCACGATCTAGTGTGAACGTGTGATGGCGCGTGCCGATTGTGTCGGCGCGGTGAATGCTGATAAGCTAACTGGGCTAAATGAGATAGAGAGTAGGCACTCAGCACTTAGTGGTGGCCATCTTCCAGCTATCTGATAAGATGCTGGCAGGCTGGATGCTCCCATCAGCGCCTCCTATTATTAGACCAGCGGGCACTGGATGGCACTGCTGCTCCACACTTCTTCAGCCATAGGCAAGGGCGTAGGCAGAAATTGGAAAACGGGTGGGCCCAGAAAAAAAAAAATTCAGGTGGGCCCAGGACGAACGCACAGGGAAGCAAATGTCAAGCCGAGATATTGGCAGTAGCATGTTACTTTACTTCAATTTTTCATGTAACGAGCAATCACATTCATTACTAGACATTAACTAGAAGCACTCAGAGAGTGCAAACCTGTGGTAAGACCATGGGGGTCACTGATGCCAAAACATCTAGACGCTATTATGTTACTTATGGGCTACAGAAATTCACCAAAATAATCACTTGTTTCGTTGGTCATTTCCAACAACATTTCATCCAGATCCGTGCACAACTTTTTCAGTTATCCTGCTGACTGACAAACCACCGTGACCGAAACCATAACATTACATTATTGTCAGCAGTGATTCTCTGCACAAATTTGATATCGCTTGATAATTTCTGAAAATCAAAAACATGAATGTAAAGAAAGCCCTCAATATTTTAGGGTATAATGGAATTGTGATTCTGTTAACTTAATTAACTTTTATAACTATTAACTTTATTGTAGTACATTTGTTTGCTAACGTGAAGTGAAATTGACTACTTTTCAAGTTGACAAGATATATTTCTGTGTCGCTGTAAATATTTGAGAGATTGAAAAAAAAGAAAAAATATCTAACCGATTAGTCGGCTAATCGCTCCAATTATCGACAATTAATCGACTATTCAAATAATCGTTAGTTGCAGCCCTAATCCAAACACTGCAAAAGTGGACGCAGGAGACGCCATGATCTGTGCTCAACCTGCTGCATGAATGGCGATGAGTTGGAAAAAGTTCGACGACAAAGTGGAACATTTGATCGCGAGGAATACGGGATGAGCAGAAATGAGAGACAGAGACATGGAGACATTGATACTGGCACGGAGGAGCGACCTGACGGGTAACAGCGGTCCACAGAGAACACAAAGACACTTAAAACGTAGACGATGTGGACAATCGTGGACACATGAAAAACGTTGAAACACTAGGACCTGAAGAGGGAACACAAGAAGGACAAGACATAAGTGGAACGAACGGAAGGGAGAGTTGGGACAATGCATGACATGCAGACCTTAAAAGGAATACACCGGAGAAAATTCATACCGAAATATCTTCTTCCCTGATACATACCGATCTTGCGCTCGTGCACTCACTCAGTGTGGCGTGCAGCAGTACTTTATTAGCATAAATTACTAGGTGTTTCGATCTTCACCCCTGTTTGGTCTTTGGTACGAGGAACCTGTGGATAAACCTCGGAACACCCAGTTAAACCTGAAGGACTAAAATAATTGACATAATATTCAGCGAATGGCGGTTGAGTTTGCTTTTGAAAATCGGCAGAAAAATGGATAGTGGATAGACAGATATTTTTTTTAGGGTTTATGGATGAAAAAATATGTCATCCACGCATCTCAACCAGGTCCATAGGGCGCGCAGAGTGAGCGAATACACGCAGGCAAGGTAGGCATGTAACATAAGGGATAAAGATATTTCATTATGAATTTTCTGTGGTGTTTTCCTTTAACAGACAAGATGGCTGACAAACATTAGTCCCTCCAGAAAAACGTGATTCTGCGATCACTGAAATCTCGGAATCGGAGTCAATGCATCTCCAACAACAAATTTCTAATATCGATCCACAGAATTTTCTGGCATAGCATTAAATGATTGTAAGAAAAAAGCAATGGCAGTGTTGTCAAGAATTTGGGTGGTTGTGCGTATGGAGACTTTTACCATGTATGTCAACATTTAAAAGCTACAAAATCAAGGATTGATTTCCGGGGAAATATGAATCCTGAATGGCAGAACACATTCCTGGTGGGACTAGGACATACAAACAAGAAGAGACGACAGACAAGACAGGGTAGTTCTGGGGATGGTTGGCTGACAGCTCCGTTGGTAAATGGATGTCATTGGGTTTTACAATACTTACTTTAAGAAAAAGTGAAACGATTACTGTTTACTGACTCCTCTTAAACGTGGAAAAACTGTTTACCCACGTTTGGGCCCCATTTGTACTCCATGGTGACGACAGGTACAGGCCAGTTTTCAGCTTCGGAATGGCTTAAAAAATTAAACTGCTGACAGGCGCGCGTTTGATGAGTGGTACTACTCGGCGCCGAACATTCTAAAACCACCAAAAAAACTCTACATGCAGATTAGTATTTAATGAAAGTGTATGCTTTGTTTGCCCCATGTTTTTAAAACATAGTTATAAAAAGATGGCAACTCCTCCAATCCATGCCGAGTTATCTAACACTGGATCTACACTTTGATCTGAAAACAAAAAAAAACAAAACAAAAAAACAAAAACAAATGATAAATGATTCTGGAAACCTGGTCACTACATACCACTGGTACACTCCACAAGCTATTTCACTGCTGTTGGAAGAAGGAGCTTCTCAATGCTACCAAGCCACCGTTTATTTGAGTTGTGAATCCTACAACCGGATTATCAGTGCCACTGAAATGTAGGCTTCAAGAAGTGCTTACGATTGGGGACAGGAGTTGTTCTTAGAAAGGTTCTTCAACTTGGCCGAGGTTGCAATTGATTGCAAATCTCGAAATCTCCTCTTTTCTCCAGTCCTCCGTTAAAGGAGTTCTGTTAAACAATCAAAACAAATGAATACTAACAACAACTAATCAAAAACTGTAGGTATTTTTTCAACTGGGCCGAGATCAAGATTGATTGAAAATCTCGATCTCCTCTTTTCTTTTCAGTCATCCGTTAAAGGAGTTCTGTAACCAATCCCAACTACTGTCCTTAACTGGGCAATCAAGGTTGAAAGGTAGTTAGGTAAATAGCTGCTATATTTCTCAAATCTAAATCTAAACACAAAATCACTTTTGTGAAGCGCCTTGAGGCAGCTTCGGCTGCGATTTTGGCACTATATAAAAATCTGTTGAGTTGAGAAGCATCTGGGTAACTTTCATACAACAAGTAAGAAGGGTAGGAAGTGGGAAGGGGGCAGAGGGAGTGGAGAGGAAGTCAGGCCGGGAAGAAAGTCATAGGCTGCTTGCAGGCGATGGGTTGGCGGGTCGCTTGCCGAGGGTACCTGTTCCTCGCGCAGTGCCTGGAGCTTTTTGGTCTTGCTTTGCCGGTAGTATTCCATGATCATCATGGCGGCGTAGATCTTTCCCACCGTCAAGTCTGTCGCTGCTGATAAAATGACAAGTTAACCTGCAAGATTAGACCCGGCGAGATGGGACCCTGAGCCGCGGGGGGGAGATGGGAATGGGAGACACACATTTACACCACTGTACCAACTCTTCACGTCTCGTGTCAGCACCTCCAGAACCACGTCGTGGATCTGAAGGTGGTGTTGGAAATTTCCAAGACCAGCTTTGGCATCAACACCTTTTGGCTAACATATTCATTTCCACAAAGGTTACACAACATCAGAAACGTGAGATAAAGCTTTGGTATATTAAGTTACGTTTACCACTATTCAACCAACATATTTGATGGGTCTTCAGAATTCAGGACTCACTCCCTTTAAAATGTATACCATCATTGTTTGACATATTTCCATCACACTTAGCTTAGTTAGCTTCCAAAGAATTCTCAATGTAAGTTGAGCAAGTTTAGTGAGTTTAAATTCGCCCAGTGTCACGCTGCTTCACACTATTTGACAGATTGACATAAGTTTCCAACGTGAAGAGTGGATGTACAACGAGACAACGACACACCACAATATTACACAGCTTGGTGCACACAGGGTGATAACTTTTAAGATGACTCTCTCCATGTTATCTTATTAATTCCACTTTTCCTACAAATTTAAAGTTTTGGATGTCTATTTTCTCCACTTATTGTAGATTGTGCACTAGCATTTCCATTTTAGTATTAGCGAGGAAATGCCTACTCCTCCGCACTAACGAATCCCAGCAATTTTTATTACAAATAACTCAAGTTGGCATTACATCAGTTTAACAGTCACTAATAGCGAATTAGCAACTTATTTTTCCTATTTCAACAACAAGTGCACAATCAAACAGGGCAAAATATATTCTTTTACTATTATATTTTTCACACTGTGACCCACATTTTGCTAACCGTCGCTGTCAACTTCTGTCCACTTGATGGCACTGTTGGCCATCCAGGGGCACTGTTGGCACCTCTAGCGCTGATGCTAGTTTCAGGTGCCATCCTGTGGACATCCTGAGGAAGTTGGCAGTGACCCGTTTAGTGATCTGATCAGATATGGTCGCAACTTGCAATTATTTTACTCTCACCCTGGTGCACGAAAACAATTTGACAACACAGCACAGAAGGAGCAGATTTGTCTTTTCACAGGCAGACCAACTTCTAGATCTTTCTCCCCATTGTAGCTGAAATCCGCTAAATGCATCTATAGTGGGACTGAGCCTTACATCGAGTAACCTGCAAATCACTATTATTAATAACAACAATAATAGTAATTGTAGAAGTAAAATAAGTAGTAGAAGAAAAGTAGTCTGCGGGCCAGTAGTGATTGCAAAACGGCATTCCAAAAGTGTTGCAGAACGACCAGTGCTGAACTGCACACGGCGGAAGAGATTGTCGCTGTGCCGCACACCATCAGCTGCTAGTGATCAGCAATCAGCTTCCTCTCCTTCATAAGCCCTGTGCCAGCCTCTGGTTGACGCGGCAGGATAAAAGCTGAGGCCAGCGTTGCATTCTTCCTGGTGCGACTCTGCAGGGCCAGAGACTGGGAACTCTAAAATGTATATAAGATTCATGCCCTCCGATAAGAAGATATTGGGCTTATTTTGAACTCTTGCTTCCCGTCCACTCAGAAGATTCTTCGTTCATACCCTAAAACCTTCTTTTAATAAAGGGTTTTCAAATCTTTATGTTTAGTTAATATAGTTGATATTCATTACCTCTACATGCTAATATCAAAGAAAAGATAGGAACACCCTCCAATACTAAATAAAAAGAGATTGTAGAAGGTTCAGACAAATATTTCCCTTTTTAGAACAGCAGGTGGGGGTAATTGAGGGAGGTGTGACTAGTGGAAAACCACAGGACACCCCTGCATGGGGGCGATCAATCTTCAAGGTTTGCAAGTGGGCCAAGTGGAAAGTTCCCGTCACAAAAAGTGAGCCCAACGTGAAGAACCACATGGCCACTTGAGGCTGGCTAGAAAAGAAAATGGATTGACTGGTGCCAGCAAGAGAGGCTTCCTGTGCAGCTAGCCGTTGGCTGAATAACTGTGTTAAAACAAAATATGACCTGGTATCTCCTAGCTACTAGATGAAAGTCCACTCAAATTTGACATCCATTTGTTTGGACAGGGAATTAATCTTACTCTTGGTTTTCCTCACACAGGTTTCAAATCAGAGATTTCCTTCTTTTATATGATTCGTTGGGGACCACAGTGTCATATTATTCTTCAAACTTGAGGGTCTGGTCTCATATGTAATATCCACATTGAACCAGGCGGTGGCAGATGAAATTCAGGTGGTGGCAAAATATGATGCCACAACTGACTGGAAAATTGTCCTAGGCCAAATCACCAGCAGAGAAGTAAGAAGTCTTCCGAAGGGTGTTCGCAGTACGGAAGGAATGAAATGCCTTTGGCATGTAGCTCTCACCGTGTCACTTCCAACTTTCCATCAAAATAGTCGGTTCGCATCTTATAAACGGTATACTGAATTCACTACGTCATTTATATATTGTTCAGTCATTTATTTATGCTGTGCTGCCTGTTCCTCTTTCCCAACATGCTGTAGTGAAAAGACATCTATAGAGGAAATTCTATAGTTCGAACCTCCTGATGCCAGGCCTGGATTGTGTGTGTGTTGTGTATGTGTGTGTGTATTTAATCGATTAATCGAGTAATTGGATGAAACTTTTTAAAAAATGGTTTTGCTAAAATAACAAGCACATACAGGAGAGGAAAAGACGTGCAACATAATAACTAACTTTGTTTAATTTTCTATTTTAAATGGTTTGCATAAGATACGCTTTTTTCCCCTCAAAACTCACAATAAAACATTTCAAGTAAAGGCATAAGAATAGAATTGGATTCCATAACTATAGTTGTTAGGAACTTCAGTTGGTAAGAGAAATGGTATATGGTGTTCATTCAGTCAAATCAAGTGCTAATAAATTAAGTATTTAATTTACCTGTCATGTAAACGAAACATTTATTTTAAGATAAATGGTAGCTGCATTGACATTACCAAATGTTGAACAATTTCCGCACAGATGTCCTACAGAAGACACATACTTACTGCCATCAAAAGACATATTTTTGGAAAGTAGCGATCCACTTCTTTACAGAATAAAGTTGTTGTGTCCAGATATAATCTGTGGAGAACATTTGCTGGGCCTTTAAACTTTAACCAGTGCAAATTGTTTTAGTGTTAATCAAGAATTTTTTGTACTTGAGAAATCGCAAAAAAAGTGTGTCTTACATGCATAGGTTACATATATGTATTACACTAGCCTGGCGAGCCAGAACCAAGATTGTGAGATTTAAAATAGGTATCAATTCTGTAGAAAATTTTGCATAGAATTAATTGGGACAGCCGTCTGGGCCCGGCAACTCGGAAGACGGGAGATCAAAATTAACACAAATGTATAGATGTATTTATCTCTATTTACTTCTACTTCTATGTGTAACCCCTAATTGCTTTCTATGCGTTTCCCATATATCTATCTTGCTTATTACCATGCCAATAAAGCCACTTTTGAGTTAGAGTTGAGTGTTGGTGTGTGTCAGTGGTGAGTGTTAGTGTGTGTTAGTGTATGTGTGAGGCCTGATCAGGAGGCACAGAGCGAGTGAATGACAGAGTCTGGTTGAAGCTGTCCTCTTGGTGGTTTGGTGATTGGACACACCTACAAACACCTACAAACACCTATAAACTAGGGATGTCAAAATATGGTTAACACAGTCATTATTAGCGGTCAATTAATGAAATAAGTATGCCCGTGTTTCTTTGGGACTTTTCTTGGCGCTGCTAGGTACATTTCTGAGGTGCAATGCAAGCCAGGTCTTTTAAAAAACCTGCATGACCAAAATATGTTCTGAACAAGGTAACAACTTTTAAAAAAAATAAGTTGTTCTTCTGATTAGGATTTTCATCCTGTATTGCTCTTGGAGGTATTGGGAGTCGGTGTGGTTTCAAAACATTTATAATAAAAACCCTATAGTGTTCTGTTGGTATCACCCATGAGCCCATTTGGTTTTTGTACAAATTTGACTTCAAAGCCGTGGAGGAGGAGACGAGTCATTTTATTCAATTGAATATTTCCGACAAATGTTTTTGTTGTGTTTTTGTTTTCTTTAGCAATGTCCGACCATGAATCTGAAATTGAATTTAGCGTCCCAAAAGCCCATGCGGTCTGGACCACAAGAGTAGCCCGACACTTGAAAAAAAAAAATAAGTCATGCATTCAATGTACAATTAATAGTTTGGTCAGAAAATAAAAATTGAAAATGAAAATCGATTGGAAATTGAAATTGAATGAATCCTGCTCTATAACCACTCCGCCACCGCGGCCCCCACAAGCCACAGGTCGAGCAGCGCCGCGGGTTCATATGCCCTCTCCGGCTTTTCTGCAGCGTCCCCCACCCCCCCCGACTACTCATCCCAGTTTCCTATTTAATCCTGTCACTATCTCTCTCAATAAAGAATGAAAAACGATGCTTGCACCCAAAATATAACTTAAAAAGAAAAAAGGGAATGAATTGATGAATTATTGATTAATTATTGATTAATCATTGACATCCCTAGTGTCAACACGTAAAAACATAAACACACACACACACACACTTCCACTTGCTGCAACTTACACTTGTGTGGGGTCACCAGTAGGTCGAGGGTCTTCTGGGAGAGGTTGGGCCATATAGCCATCATCTCTTTTCTCAACTCTGCGTCCATCTGATGCTTGTCAGCGCCGCCTGGTGGTGGTCGCCATGCGAACAATATGGTAACACCCAAACCCCCCCAAGTCACCCACATACCCGCAATAGCACAGATGCACAGGCGAACACATATACACAAACAAACATACACACACACACACACACCAAACCACACAGCATGCAAATAGCAAACATTGGTACACCCCTCCGCACACACATACACACACACACATTTATGAAGATACCAAAACATGGACACCCAAACCAAACGTACACACAAACATGGAAACAAATACAAACCGTGCAGGGGACAGAGGAACACACAAAGCATCCACACAAACAAAGGGGAAAAAAATTGATAGCGTTAACATCAAGCGAAACACAACAGACACAATTACAATTTAGACAGCTATAGAGCGAATATTCAAGTTATTTTTCGTCGATTATATATTGCTGATTGAATGAAGCACATTTTTTTTGCTACGATAATGATCATTTATGCATAGACAAGAGATGAAGAGACTGAAAGAAATAATAAAATAATAAAATGATGATAGCAAAATTTGTTTCATTTTCTAGACCTACGGAGGCATCGCTAACTACTAATCTGTATCCATATATGAAGCAGGCTGAAGATCTAGGAGATAAAATATGTGTATATTTTGGGTGGCGGGGCGAATGAGGTGGCTGCCGCTCCAATCAGCCAAAGAAAACTGCATCACATAACGTGTCTGAAGCACATTGGCAGCAGGTCGTATTGGCATTGAACACACAGTGATCATGTTGACAACGGGGGGAAGCGTACCCTTTGCAATCTTGATGTCCAAGGCGGTGCGTATCAACGCCATCAGGGTGGAGTTGAAGTGCACCGAGTTGTCGTCGGCCACGGGCAGGTCCATGCGCAGCAACCTCTGTAGAGAGTGGGGGAGTGGGGGGACAGGGGGGCAGGGCAAGCAGGCATCACAGAGTGAGAATCCACAGGCCACGTCCACCGGCATACCTGCCCAGCAGAGTGGGTTCACGTTTCAATGTGGAAGGGGGTATCAGGGCAGGGGGCAGAAACCTCCAGTCGAGAGAGCTCCATAGATGGCGACCATTTGAAAGGTGAACATTATCATCAGATGTGGCAAGTGATAATGATTATTTTGATAATCGATGAATTCTACAGACAGTCAACAAATCTGTTCATTCGTCCTTTAAAGTCATCATTAACCTCAAACGTTATTGATATAATATGTTTTTTGATGTCTCACTATCTCCACTTGCAGATTGTGCAACATTTCCATTTTACAATTAGCATGGAAGAGCATAAGCTTCCCTGCTAGCTTATAACATAGTTTTTTTTTTCACTCAAGGTTACTTGTTAATTTTATTGTATTATTTGTGTTGCTGTGGGACTTAGCAGTGTTCAGTTGTTCAGTATCCAAGCGAATGGACGGGGGCCATGACACTGCCCACGGCATTGGGGGGCATATAACATATTTTAAACACGTTTGAGCGAAGGACGGACCAAACAATGAAGCGATTAATCGCTGCTGATTAAATCGATTATGAGTCATTAGTTGGCAACTAATTCAATAATCGATTATCATTGATTAATCGGTTGCAGCTCTGGAGAAGTGTGTACTTTGGGGGGAGGCAGGGGCGGGGGGTATTTCACCAAGTCAAAAGTCTGTTTCAGTCAATGCTTTGTAACAGAAACATTTGTTCTTTTCATAGAGAATTAGAATCTGTTTTGCTGCCTTTGGCGATGACCATTAACAGAGGGAATTGCACCAGATACCAAGAAAATGTCCTAGACTGTCTTTTTTTAATGTGGTGTTGCCAGTCAGAAGCAGCTGAAATAAAGTGAAAACTGACTAGATGTAACTAAAAAATATTAACTTACTCACTTTAAATTTAAGTAGTCTAACTTATTTACTTTCCAGAGTAGTCAGTAATCAGTAGTCGGGTTACTCTCCAGCCGTCTGTTAAAAGAGTTCTGTTGATCAATCAAAACTAATTAACATCAACAACAAAAAATCAAAACCAGTAGTTATTTCTTCAGCAAGGCAGAGATTGAGATTCATTGAAAATCTCAATCTCCTCTTTTCTCCAGTCCTCCGTTAAAGGAGTTCTGTTAACCAATCAAAACAAATTAACACTAACAACAACTAATCAAAAATTGTCTGTATTTTTTTCAACTAGGCCGAGATCGAGATTGATCGAAAATCTCGATCTCCTCTTTCTTCTCTCTTCTTTCCAGTCCTCCGTTAACGGAGCTCTGTAACCAATCCCAATTACTGTCCTTAACTGGGCAATCAAGGTTGAAAGGTAATTAGGTAAATAGCTGCTATATTTCTTAAATCAAAATCTAAAAACCAAATCACCTTTGTGAAGCGCCTTGAGGCAGCCTCGGCTGCGATTTTGGCTCTATATAAAAATCTGCTGAATTGAGTTGAGTTGAGTACTCTTGACGAGTAACTACGGCAACACTGTTGTCAATGGCAGAAAAAAACTGATTCTGAGGGCAGTGCGGTGGCAGAGTGGTTGAAGACACTGCATCATCGCACGCCC